>CM047431.1:19505639-19583997 GCA_026168455.1 Theocolax elegans
TTATCCATGAAATTCCTCAGAAATTCCGAAATTCCAGGTAATCCCGTAATTAGTGGAGTCTCTCAGAAATATTTCAGTAATTCCCGAAATATACGAATTCCGAATGAGTAGATTTATCCCGAATTTCCTTAGATATTCCCGAAATTTCCAGGAAATACCATAATAGTGGAGTCTTTCAGAATTTCAGAAATTCCCGAAATATCCAGGAAATACCTATTAGCTAGAGTTATCAAAAATACCACAGAAATCTCAAAATATCCAGGAAATACCATATTAGTGGAGTTTTTTTTAAATACCTCAGCAATACCGAAAGATCCAGGAAATCCCGTAATTGTAGAATCATCACGAAATTCCTCAGATATACCCGAAATATCCAGTTAAATCCGTAATTAGTGAAGTCTTTCTGAAATATTTTAGAAATTCCCGAAATATCCAGGAAATCCCTTAGTTTGTGTAGATTATCCAGAAATTCCTCAGAAATTCCCGAAATATCCAGGAAATCCGTAATTAGTAGAGTGATCCAGAAATACCTCAGAAATTCCCGAAATATCCAGGAAATTCCGTAATTAGTGGAGTCTTTCTGAAATATTTCAGAAATTCCGAAATACCAGAATTCCGTAATTAGTAGCGTCATCCCGAAATACCTCAGCAATTCCCTAAAGATCCTGGAAATCCCGTAATGGTAGAATCATCACGAATTTCCTCAGACATTCCCGAAATATCCAAAAATCCCGTAATTAGTGGAGTCTTCTGAAATCTTTGAGCATTCCCGAAATATAGATTCCCGTCTTGGTAGCGTCATCTCGAATACCTCAGGAATTCCCGAAAGATCCAGGAAATCCCGTATTTGGTAGAGTCATCACGAATTTCCTCAGATATTCCCGAAATATCCAGGAAATACCATAATAGTGGAGTCTTTCAGAAATATTTCAGATTCCCGAAATATCCAGGAAATCCGTTATTAGTAGAGTTATCCAGAAATACCTCAGAAATTCCCAAAAGATCCAGGAAATCCCGTAGTTGGTAGATTCATCCCGAATTTCCTCAGATATTCCCGAAATATCCAGGAAATACCATAATTAGTGGAGTCTTTCAGAAATATTTCAGAAATTCCCGAAATATCCAGGAAATACCTTATTTAGAGTTATCCAAAAATACCACAGAAATTCTCAAAATATCCAGGAAATACCATAATTAGTGGAGTTTTTTTTTAAATACCTCAGCAATTACCGAAAGATCCAGGAAATCCCGTAATTGGTAGAATCATCACGAAATTCCTCAGATATACCCGAAATATCCAGTAAATCCCGTAATTAGTGAAGTCTTTCTGAAATATTTTAGAAATTCCCGAAATATCCAGGAAATCCCTTTTGTAGAGTTATCCAGAAATTCCTCAGAAATTCCGAAATATCCAGGAAATCCCGTAATTAGTAGAGTGATCCAGAAATACCTGAGAAATTCCCGAAATATCCAGGAAATTCCGTAATTAGTGGAGTGTTTCTGAAATATTTCAGAAATTCCCGAAATATCCAAGAAATTCCGTAATAAGTAGAGTTATCCAGAAATACCTCAGAAATTCCCGAAATATCCAGGAAATCCCTTCATTAGTAGAGTTATCCAAAAGTACCCAGAAATTCTCAAAATATCCAGGAAATACCATAATTAGTGGAGTTTTTTTTTAAATACCTCAGCAATTACCGAAAGATCCAGGAAATCCCGTAATTGGTAGAATCATCACGTAATTCCTCAGATATACCCGAAATATCCAGAAAATCCCGTAATTAGTGGAGTCTTTCTGAAATATTTCAGAAATTCCCGAAATATCCAGGAAATCCATTATTAGTAGAGTTATCCAGAAATACCTCAGAAATTCACGAAATATCCAGGAAATTCGTTATTATTGGTGTATTTCGAATTTCCTCAGCAATTACCGAAAGATCCAGGAAATCTCGTAATTGGTAAAATCGTCACGAAATTCCTCAGATATTCCCGAAATATCCAGTAAATCCCGTAATTAGTGTAGTCTTTCTGAAATATTTCAGAAATTCCCCAAATATCCAGGAAATCCCTTAATTTGTAGAGTTATCCAAAAATACCATAGAAATTCCCGAAATATCCAGTAATCCCGTAATTAGTGGAGTCTCTCAGAAATATTTCAGTAATTCCCGAAATATACAGGAAATTCCGTAATGAGAAGATTCATCCCGAATTTCCACAGAAATTCGCGTAATATCCAGGAAATCCCGTAATAGGTAGAATCATCCCGAAATACCTCGGAATTCCCAAAAGATCCAGGAAATCCCGTAATTGGTAGATTCATCCCGAATTTCCTTAGATATTCCGAAATATCCAGGAAATACCTAATTTGTAGAGTTATCCGAAAATACCACAGAAGTTCCCGAAATATCCAGGAAATACCATAATTAGTGGAGTTTTTTTTTAAATACCTCAGCTGTTACCGAAATATCCAGGAAATCCCTTAATTAGTAGAGTTATCCAGAAATACCTCAGAAATTCACGAAATATCCAGGAAATTCCGTTATTATTGGGTTTTTTAAATACCTCAGCAATTACCGAAAGATCCAGGAAATCCCGTAATTGGTAGAATCATCACGAAATTCCTCAGATATACCCGAAATATCCAGAAAATCCCGTAATTAGTGGAGTCTTTCTGAAATATTTCGAAATTCCCGAAATATCCAGGAAATCCCTTATTTAGTAGAGTTATCCAGAAATACCTCAGAAATTCACGAAATATCCAGGAAATTCCGTTATTATTGGTGTTATTTCGAATTTCCTCAGAAATTTCCGAAAGATCCAGGAAATCCCGTAATTGGTAGAGTCATCACGAATTTCCTCAGTATTCCCGAAATATCAAGGAAATCCCGTAATTAGTAGCGTCATCGAAATATCTCAGAAATTCTCGAAATATCCTGGAAATCCCGTAATTAGTAGAGTTATCCAGAAATACCTTAGAAATTCCCCAAATATCCAGGAAATCCCTTAATTTGTAGAGTTATCCAAAAATACCACAGAAATTCTCGAAATATCCAGGAAATACCATAATTAGTGGAGTTTTTTTAAATACCTCAGCAATTACCGAAAGATCCAGGAAATCTCGTAATTGGTAAAATCGTCACGAAATTCCTCAGATATTTCCGAAATATCCAGTAAATCCCGTAATTAGCGGAGTCTTTCTGAAATATTTCAGAAATTCCCGAAATATCCAGGAAATCCCTTAATTTGGTAGAGTCATCACGAATTTCCTCAGATATTCCCGAAATATCCAGGAAATACCATAATTAGTGGAGTCTTTCAGAAATATTTCAGAAGTTCCCGAAATATCCAGGAAATCCGTTATTTAGTAGAGTTATCCAGAAATACCTCAGAAATTCCCAAAAGATCCAGGAAATCCCGTAGTGGTAGATTCATCCCGAATTTCCTCAGATATTCCCGAAATATCCAGGAAATACCATAATTGTGGAGTCTTTCAGAAATATTTCAGAAAATTCCCGAAATATCCAGGAAATACCTTATTTAGTAGAGTTATCCAAAAATACCACAGAATTCTCAAAATATCCAGGAAATACCATAATTAGTGGAGTTTTTTTTAAATACCTCAGCAATTACCGAAAGATCCAGAAAATCCCGTAATTGGTAGAATCATCACGAAATTCCTCAGAATACCCGAAATATCCAGTAAATCCCGTAATTAGTGGAGTCTTTCTGAAATATTTCAGAAATTCCCGAAACTATCCAGGAAATCCCTTAATTTGGTAGAGTCATCACGAATTTCCTCAGATATTCCCGAAATATCCAGGAATCATATTAGTGAGTCTTTCAGAATATTTCAGAAGTTCCCGAAATATCCAGGAAATCCGTTATTAGTAGAGTTATCCAGAAATACCTTAGAAATTCCCCAAATATCCAGGAAATCCCTTAATTTGTAGGTTATCCAAAAATACCACAGAAATTCCTGAAATAGCAGGAAATAGCATAATTAGTGGAGTTTTTTTTAAATACCGGTTCCGCAATTACCGAAATGGATCCCGGAAATGTCTGTAATTGGTCAAATCGATCCACGAAATTTTCCCTCAGATCTTTCCGAAATATCCAGTAAATCCCGTAATTAGTGGAGTCTTTCTGAATATTTCCAGAAATTCCCGAAATCTCCAGGAAATCCCTTAATTTGGTAGAGTCATCACGACGAATTTCCTCAGATATTCCCGACATATCCAGGGAAATACCCTAATTAGTGGGTCTTTGCAGAAATATTTCAGAAGTTCCCGAAATATCCAGGAAATCCGTATTTAGTAGAGTTATCCAGATACCATCAGAAATTTCCCAAAAGATCCAGGAATCCCGTAGTTGGTAGATTCATCATCCCGGATTTCCTCAGATATTCCCGAATATCAGGAATACCATAATTAGTGGAGTCTTTCAGAAATATTTCAGAAATTCCCGAAGATCCAGGAAATACCTTATTAGTAGAGTTATCCAAAATACCACAGAAATTCTCAAAATATCCAGGAATACCATAATTAGTGGAGTTTTTTTTTAAATACCTCAGCAATTACCGAAAGATCCAGGAAATCCCCGTAATTGGTAGAATCATCACGAATTCCTCAGATATACCCGAAATATCCAGTAAATCCCGTAATTAGTGAAGTCTTTCTGAAATATTTTAGAAATTCCCGAATATCCAGGAAATCCCTTAATTTGTAGAGTTATCCAGAAATTCCTCAGAAATTCCCGAATATCCAGGAATCCCGTAATTAGTAGAGTGATCAGAAATACCTGAGAAATTCCGAAATATCCAGGAAATTCCGTAATTAGTGGAGTGCTTTCTGAATATTTCAGAAATTCCCGAAATATCCAAGAAATTCCGTAATTAGTAGAGTTATCCAGAAATACCTCAGAAATTCCCGAAATATCCAGGAAATCCCTTCATTAGTAGAGTTATCCAAAAGTACCCAGAAAATTCTCAAAATATCCAGGAAATACCATAATTAGTGGAGTTTTTTTTAAATACCACAGCAATTACCGAAAGATCCAGGAAATCCCGAGTAATTCGTAGAATCATCACGTAATTCCTCAGATATACCCGAAATATCCAGAAATCCCGTAATTAGTGGAGTCTTTCTGAAATATTTCAGAAATTCCCGAACTATCCAGGAAATCCATTATTTAGTAGAGTTATCCAGAAATACCTCAGAAATTCACGAAATATCCAGGACATTCCGTTATTATGGTGTTATTTCGATTTCCTCAGCAATTACCGAAAGATCCAGGAAATCTCGTAATTGGTAAAATCGTCCACGAAATTCCTCAGATATTCCCCGAAATATCCAGTAAACTCCGTCATTAGTGTAGTCTTTCTGAAATATTTCAGAAATTCCCCAAATATCCAGGAAATCCCTAATTTGTAGAGTTATCCAAAATACCATAGAAATTCCCGAAATATCCAGGAAAATCCCGTAATTAGTGGAGTCTCTCAGAAATATTTCAGTAATTCCCGAAATATACAGGAAATTCCGTAATGAGAAGATTCATCCCGAATTTCCACAGAAATTCGCGTAATATCCAGGAAATCCCGTAATAGGTAGAATCATCCCGAAAATACCTCGGACTTCCCAAAGATCCAGGAAATCCCGTAATTGGTAGATTCATCCCGAATTTCCTTAGATATTCCCGAAATATCCAGGAAATACCATAATTTGTAGAGTTATCCGAAAATACCACAGAAGTTCCCGAAATATCCAGGAAATACCATAATTAGTGGAGTTTTTTTTAAATACCTCAGCTGTTACCGAAATATCCAGGAAATCCCTTAATTAGTAGAGTTATCCAGAAATACCTCAGAACTTCACGAAATATCCAGGAAATTCCGTTATTATTGGAGTTTTTTTAAATACCTCAGCAATTACCGAAAGATCCAGGAAATCCCGTAATTGGTAGAATCATCACGAAATTCCTCAGATATACCCGAAATATCCAGAAATCCCGTAATTAGTGGAGTCTTTCTGAAATATTCAGAAATTCCGAAATATCCAGGAAATCCCTTATTTAGTAGAGTTATCCAGAAATACCTCAGAAATTCACGAAATATCCAGGAAATTCCTGTATTATTGGTGTTATTCGAATTTCCTCAGAAATTTCCGAAAGATCCAGGAAATCCCGTAATTGGTAGAGTCATCACGAATTTCCTCAGATATTCCCGAAATATCAAGGAAATCCCGTAATTAGTAGCGTCATTCCGAAATATCTCAGAAATTCTCGAAATATCCTGGAAATCCCGTAATTAGTAGAGTTATCCAGAAATACCTTAGAAATTCCCCAAATATCCAGAAATCCCTTAATTTGTAGAGTTATCCAAAAATACCACAGAAATTCTCGAAATATCCAGGAAATACCATAATTAGTGGAGTTTTTTTTAAATACCTCAGCAATTACCGAAAGAATCCAGGAAATCTCGTAATTGGTAAAATCGTCACGAAATTCCTCAGATATTTCCGAAATATCCAGTAAATCCCGTAATTAGTGGAGTCTTTCTGAAATATTTCAGAAATTCCCGAAATATCCAGGAAATCCCTTAATTTGTAGAGTTATCCAGAAATTCCTCAGAAATTCCCGAAATATCCAGGTAATCCCGTAATTAGTGGAGTCTCTCAGAAATATTTCAGTAATTCCCGAAATATACAGGAAATTCCGTAATGAGTAGATTCATCCCGAATTTCCACAGAAATTCGCGTAATATCCAGGAAATCCCGTAATAGGTAGAATCATCCCGAAATACCTCGGAATTCCCAAAAGATCGATGAAATCCCGTAATTGGTAGAGTCATCACGAATTTCCTCAGATATTCCCGAAATATCCAGGATATCCCGTAGTTAGTGGAAGTCTTTCTGAAATATTTCAGAAATTCCCGAAATATCCAGGAAACCCCGTAATTAGTCGACTCATCCCGAATTTCCTCCGAAATTCCCGAAAGATCTAGGAACTGTTTGTCATAATTCCAGGGACACATAAAGTCTAAAAAAGTTATTGTTTATTGATATAATTTTTTACAGTAAAATGGGAATTCACAGAAAAATGCTTATTTTAGATATACTTCTAAATATAATTTGTTATTAATATTACAAATAATATATATTTATTATAATTTTTGAATACATACAATTTATACCTGGCACCACGATAATTAATTGTTGACAACAAAATTAATTATCGGTTGTGCAATTGTAATAATTAATGGTAAAATGTCTGTATAAGAAGTTGTACGTACGTACGTACGTACGTACGTACGCGGACTACTGAAACTTCCAAGCCAAAAAACTAATAAAGAACGACTCTTTAAAAAATTTGTAATAGTGGTAAATTTATCCTCGTATCAATGCGATCACAATGGACTCATAAAAATGACATTCACTAAATATTTTTTACAGTATAAGGGGTTTTTTACAGAAAAATACACAATTTCACTTATAAAATTTTAATATTATGTAGATTTTTCGTTGCATTGCGTCGTTAATTAATTAAGGAAATTATGTAAATCCGTCGGTAGAGGTTGGGGCGAGTTGTAGTAGTTTTAAAAATATAAATAGCTGTAAATAGTAGTCGAAAATAAATTTTAATTGTTGTATGAGTGTGTCTGGATATTTAGTATTAATTGTATAGCCGGTAGGCACAGGGCGGCAGCACCGACCGGGTTACCAATATGGTAATTATTTATTTGTATTGCGCGCCTTCCGAGTGCCAGGGATGATTGGTTGGATAATTGGCCTTGAACGGAAATAAGATCAAGGCTGACTACGCGTATCGATCACGCAATCATAGATAAGGGGTAAAATAAGATAGAGAAAGATAGCGATAGGGTGAGGAGAAAAATCCTTATTTTTGGAGGATCAAGCGACGTCGCGAGCCGGATGAAGAAGCTGGTCTCGAGCATTCCAGAAATACCTCAGAAATTCACGAAATATCCAGGAAATTCCGTTATTATTGGTGTTATTTCGAATTTCCTCAGCAATTACCGAAAGATCCAGGAAATCTCGTAATTGGTAAAATCGTCACGAAATTCCTCAGATATTCCCGAAATATCCAGTAAATCCCGTAATTAGTGTAGTCTTTCTGAAATATTTCAGAAATTCCCCAAATATCCAGGAAATCCCTTAATTTGTAGAGTTATCCAAAAATACCATAGAAATTCCCGAAATATCCAGGAAATCCCGTAATTAGTGGAGTCTCTCAGAAATATTTCAGTAATTCCCGAAATATACAGGAAATTCCGTAATGAGAAGATTCATCCCGAATTTCCACAGAAATTCGCGTAATATCCAGGAAATCCCGTAATAGGTAGAATCATCCCGAAATACCTCGGAATTCCCAAAAGATCCAGGAAATCCCGTAATTGGTAGATTCATCCCGAATTTCCTAGATATTCCCGAAATATCCAGGAAATACCATAATTTGTAGAGTTATCCGAAAATACCACAGAAGTTCCCGAAATATCCAGGAAATACCATAATTAGTGGAGTTTTTTTTTAAATACCTCAGCTGTTACCGAAATATCCAGGAAATCCCTTAATTAGTAGAGTTATCCAGAAATACCTCAGAAATTCACGAAATATCCAGGAAATTCCGTTATTATTGGAGTTTTTTTAAATACCTCAGCAATTACCGAAAGATCCAGGAAATCCCGTAATTGGTAGAATCATCACGAAATTCCTCAGATATACCCGAAATATCCAGAAAATCCCGTAATTAGTGGAGTCTTTCTGAAATATTTCAGAAATTCCCGAAATATCCAGGAAATCCCTTATTTAGTAGAGTTATCCAGAAATACCTCAGAAATTCACGAAATATCCAGGAAATTCCGTTATTATTGGTGTTATTTCGAATTTCCTCAGAAATTTCCGAAAGATCCAGGAATCCCGTAATTGGTAGAGTCATCACGAATTTCCTCAGATATTCCCGAAATATCAAGGAAATCCCGTAATTAGTAGCGTCATTCCGAAATATCTCAGAAATTCTCGAAATATCCTGGAAATCCCGTAATTAGTAGAGTTATCCAGAAATACCTTAGAAATTCCCAAATATCCAGGAAATCCCTTAATTTGTAGAGTTATCCAAAAATACCACAGAAATTCTCGAAATATCCAGGAAATACCATAATTAGTGGAGTTTTTTTTTTAAATACCTCAGCAATTACCGAAAGATCCAGGAAATCTCGTAATTGGTAAAATCGTCACGAATTCCTCAGATATTTCCGAAATATCCAGTAAATCCCGTAATTAGTGGAGTCTTTTCTGAAATATTTCAGAAATTCCCGAAATATCCAGGAAATCCCTTAATTTGTAGAGTTATCCAGAAATTCCTCAGAAATTCCCGAAATATCCAGGTAATCCCGTAATTAGTGGAGTCTCTCAGAAATATTTCAGTAATTCCCGAAATATACAGGAAATTCCGTAATGAGTAGATTCATCCCGAATTTCCACAGAAATTCGCGTAATATCCAGAAATCCCGTAATAGGTAGAATCATCCCGAATACCTCGGAATTCCCAAAAGATCGAGGAAATCCGTAATTGGTAGATTCATCCCGAATTTCCTTAGATATTCCCGAAATATCCAGGAAATACCATAATTAGTGGAGTCTTTCAGAAATATTTCAGAAATTCCCGAAATATCCAGGAAATACCTTATTTAGTAGAGTTATCCAAAAATACCACAGAAATTCTCAAAATATCCAGGAAATACCATAATTAGTGGAGTTTTTTTTAAATACCTCAGCAATTACCGAAAGATCCAGGAAATCCCGTAATTGGTAGAATCATCACGAAATTCCTCAGATATACCCGAAAATATCCAGTAAATCCCGTAATTAGTGAAGTCTTTCTGAAATATTTTAGAAATTCCCGAAATATCCAGCAAATCCCTTAATTTGTAGAATTATCCAGAAATTCCTCAGAAATTCCCGAAATATCCAGGAAATCCCGTAATTAGTAGAGTGATCCAGAAATACCTCAGAAATTCCCGAAATATCCAGGAATTCCGTAATTAGTGGAGTCTTTCTGAAATATTTCAGAAATTCCCGAAATATCCAGGAAATTCCGTAATTAGTAGCGTCATCCCGAAATACCTCAGCAATTCCCTAAAGATCCTGGAAATCCCGTAATTGGTAGAATCATCACGAATTTCCTCAGACATTCCCGAAATATCCAAAAAATCCCGTAATTAGTGGAGTCTTTCTGAAATATTTGAGAAATTCCCGAAATATCCAGAAATTCCCGTAATTGGTAGCGTCATCTCGAAATACCCTCAGGAATTCCCGAAAGATCCAGGAATCCCGTATTTGGTAGAGTCATCACGAATTTCCTCAGATGTTCCCAAAATATCCAGGAAATCCCGTAATTAGTAGCGTCATCCCGAAATACCTCAGAAATTTCCGAAATATCCAGGAAATCCCTTAATTTGTAAAGTTATCCAGAATTCTTAAGAAATTCCCGAAATATCCAGGAAATCCCATAAGCAGTGGAGTCTTTCTGAAATATTTCAGAAATTCCCGAAATATCCAGGAAATTCCGTAATTAGTGGAGTCTTTCTGAAATATTTCAGAAATTCCCGAAATATCCAGGAAATTCCGTAATTAGTAGCGTCATCCCGAAATACCTCAGCAATTCCCTAAAGATCCTGGAAATCCCGTAATTGGTAGAATCATCACGAATTTCCTCAGACATTCCCGAAATATCCAAAAAATCCCGTAATTAGTGGAGTCTTTCTGAAATATTTGAGAAATTCCCGAAATATCCAGAAATTCCCGTAATTGGTAGCGTCATCTCGAAATACCTCAGGAATTCCCGAAAGATCCAGGAATTCCCGTAATTGGTAGAGTCATCACGAATTTCCTCATATATTCCCAAAATATCCAGAAAATTCCGTCATTAGAGGAGTCTTTCTGAAATATTTCAGAAATTCCCGAAATATCCAAGAAATCCCGTAATTCGTAGTCATCCCGAATTTTTCCAGAAATTCCCGAAATATCCAGAAATTCCCGTAATTAGTAGCGTCATCCCGAAATACTTCAGGAATTCCCGAAAGATCGATGAAATCCCGTAATTGGTAGAGTCATCACGAATTTCCTCAGATATTCCCGAAATATCCAGGATATCCCGTAGTTAGTGGAAGTCTTTCTGAAATATTTCAGAAATTCCCGAAATATCCAGGAAACCCCGTAATTAGTCGACTCATCCCGAATTTCCTCCGAAATTCCCGAAAGATCTAGGAACTGTTTGTCATAATTCCAGGGACACATAAGTCTAAAAAAGTTATTGTTTATTGATATAATTTTTTACAGTAAAATGGGAATTCACAGAAAAATGCTTATTTTAGATATACTTCTAAATATAATTTGTTATTAATATTACAAATAATATATATTTATTATAATTTTTGAATACATACAATTTATACCTGGCACCACGATAATTAATTGTGACAACAAAATTAATTATCGGTTGTGCAATTGTAATAATTAATGGTAAAATGTCTGTATAAGAAGTTGTACGTACGTACGTACGTACGTACGTACGCGGACTACTGAAACTTCCAAGCCAAAAAACTAATAAAGAACGACTCTTTAAAAAATTTGTAATAGTGGTAAATTTATCCTCGTATCAATGCGATCACAATGGACTCATAAAAAATGACATTCACTAAATATTTTTTACAGTATAAGGGGTTTTTTACAGAAAAATACACAATTTCACTTATAAAATTTTAATATTATGTAGATTTTTCGTTGCATTGCGTCGTTAATTAATTAAGGAAATTATGTAAATCCGTCGGTAGAGGTTGGGGCGAGTTGTAGTAGTTTTTAAAAATATAAATAGCTGTAAATAGTAGTCGAAAATAAATTTTAATTGTTGTATGAGTGTGTCTGGATATTTAGTATTAATTGTATAGCCGGTAGGCACAGGGCGGCAGCACCGACCGGGTTACCAATATGGTAATTATTTATTTGTATTGCGCGCCTTCCGAGTGCCAGGGATGATTGGTTGGATAATTGGCCTTGACGGAAATAAGATCAAGGCTGACTACGCGTATCGATCACGCAATCATAGATAAGGGGTAAAATAAGATAGAGAAAGATAGCGATAGGGTGAGGAGAAAAATCCTTATTTTTGGAGGATCAAGCGACGTCGCGAGCCGGATGAAGAAGCTGGTCTCGAGCATTCCAGAAATACCTCAGAAATTCACGAAATATCCAGGAAATTCCGTTATTATTGGTGTTATTTCGAATTTCCTCAGCAATTACCGAAAGATCCAGGAAATCTCGTAATTGGTAAAATCGTCACGAAATTCCTCAGATATTCCCGAAATATCCAGTAAATCCCGTAATTAGTGTAGTCTTTCTGAAATATTTCAGAAATTCCCCAAATATCCAGGAAATCCCTTAATTTGTAGAGTTATCCAAAAATACCATAGAAATTCCCGAAATATCCAGGAAATCCCGTAATTAGTGGAGTCTCTCAGAAATATTTCAGTAATTCCCGAAATATACAGGAAATTCCGTAATGAGAAGATTCATCCCGAATTTCCACAGAAATTCGCGTAATATCCAGGAAATCCCGTAATAGGTAGAATCATCCCGAAATACCTCGGAATTCCCAAAAGATCCAGGAAATCCCGTAATTGGTAGATTCATCCCGAATTTCCTTAGATATTCCCGAAATATCCAGGAAATACCATAATTTGTAGAGTTATCCGAAAATACCACAGAAGTTCCCGAAATATCCAGGAAATACCATAATTAGTGGAGTTTTTTTTTAAATACCTCAGCTGTTACCGAAATATCCAGGAAATCCCTTAATTAGTAGAGTTATCCAGAAATACCTCAGAAATTCACGAAATATCCAGGAAATTCCGTTATTATTGGAGTTTTTTTAAATACCTCAGCAATTACCGAAAGATCCAGGAAATCCCGTAATTGGTAGAATCATCACGAAATTCCTCAGATATACCCGAAATATCCAGAAAATCCCGTAATTAGTGGAGTCTTTCTGAAATATTTCAGAAATTCCCGAAATATCCAGGAAATCCCTTATTTAGTAGAGTTATCCAGAAATACCTCAGAAATTCACGAAATATCCAGGAAATTCCTGTATTATTGGTGTTATTTCGAATTTCCTCAGAAATTTCCGAAAGATCCAGGAAATCCCGTAATTGGTAGAGTCATCACGAATTTCCTCAGATATTCCCGAAATATCAAGGAAATCCCGTAATTAGTAGCGTCATTCCGAAATATCTCAGAAATTCTCGAAATATCCTGGAAATCCCGTAATTAGTAGAGTTATCCAGAAATACCTTAGAAATTCCCCAAATATCCAGGAAATCCCTTAATTTGTAGAGTTATCCAAAAATACCACAGAAATTCTCGAAATATCCAGGAAATACCATAATTAGTGGAGTTTTTTTTAAATACCTCAGCAATTACCGAAAGATCCAGGAAATCTCGTAATTGGTAAAATCGTCACGAAATTCCTCAGATATTTCCGAAATATCCAGTAAATCCCGTAATTAGTGGAGTCTTTCTGAAATATTTCAGAAATTCCCGAAATATCCAGGAAATCCCTTAATTTGTAGAGTTATCCAGAAATTCCTCAGAAATTCCCGAAATATCCAGAAATACCATAATTAGTGGAGTCTTTCAGAAATATTTCAGAAATTCCCGAAATATCCAGGAAATCCCTTATTTAGTAGAGTTATCCAGAAATACCTCAGAAATTCCCGAAATATCCAGGAAATCCCGTAATTGGTAGATTCATCCCGAATTTCCTCAGATATTCCCGAAATATCCAGGAAATACCATAATTAGTGGAGTCTTTCAGAAATATTTCAGAAATTCCCGAAATATCCAGGAAATACCTTATTTAGTAGAGTTATCCAAAAATACCACAGAAATTCTCAAAATATCCAGGAAATACCATAATTAGTGGAGTTTTTTTTAAATACCTCAGCAATTACCGAAAGATCCAGGAAATCTCGTAATTGGTAAAATCGTCACGAAATTCCTCAGATATTCCCGAAATATCCAGTAAATCCCGTAATTAGTGTAGTCTTTCTGAAATATTTCAGAAATTCCCCAAATATCCAGGAAATCCCTTAATTTGTAGAGTTATCCCAAAATACCATAGAAATTCCCGAAATATCCAGGAAATCCCGTAATTAGTGGAGTCTCTCAGAAATATTTCAGTAATTCCCGAAATATACAGGAAATTCCGTAATGAGAAGATTCATCCCGAATTTCCACAGAAATTCGCGTAATATCCAGGAAATCCCGTAATAGGTTAGAATCATCCCGAAATACCTCGGAATTCCCAAAAGATCCAGGAAATCCCGTAATTGGTAGATTCATCCCGAATTTCCTTAGATATTCCCGAAATATCCAGGAAATACCATAATTTGTAGAGTTATCCGAAAATACCACAGAAGTTCCCGAAATATCCAGGAAATACCATAATTAGTGGAGTTTTTTTTTAAATACCTCAGCTGTTACCGAAATATCCAGGAAATCCCTTAATTAGTAGAGTTATCCAGAAATACCTCAGAAATTCACGAAATATCCAGGAAATTCCGTTATTATTGGAGTTTTTTTAAATACCTCAGCAATTACCGAAAGATCCAGGAAATCCCGTAATTGGTAGAATCATCACGAAATTCCTCAGATATACCCGAAATATCCAGAAAATCCCGTAATTAGTGGAGTCTTTCTGAAATATTTCAGAAATTCCCGAAATATCCAGGAAATCCCTTATTTAGTAGAGTTATCCAGAAATACCTCAGAAATTCACGAAATATCCAGGAAATTCCGTTATTATTGGTGTTATTTCGAATTTCCTCAGAAATTTCCGAAAGATCCAGGAAATCCCGTAATTGGTAGAGTCATCACGAATTTCCTCAGATATTCCCGAAATATCAAGGAAATCCCGTAATTAGTAGCGTCATTCCGAAATATCTCAGAAATTCTCGAAATATCCTGGAAATCCCGTAATTAGTAGAGTTATCCAGAAATACCTTAGAAATTCCCCAAATATCCAGGAAATCCCTTAATTTGTAGAGTTATCCAAAAATACCACAGAAATTCTCGAAATATCCAGGAAATACCATAATTAGTGGAGTTTTTTTTAAATACCTCAGCAATTACCGAAAGATCCAGGAAATCTCGTAATTGGTAAAATCGTCACGAAATTCCTCAGATATTTCCGAAATATCCAGTAAATCCCGTAATTAGTGGAGTCTTTCTGAAATATTTCAGAAATTCCCGAAATATCCAGGAAATCCCTTAATTTGTAGAGTTATCCAGAAATTCCTCAGAAATTCCCGAAATATCCAGGTAATCCCGTAATTAGTGGAGTCTCTCAGAAATATTTCAGTAATTCCCGAAATATACAGGAAATTCCGTAATGAGTAGATTCATCCCGAATTTCCACAGAAATTCGCGTAATATCCAGGAAATCCCGTAATAGGTAGAATCATCCCGAAATACCTCGGAATTCCCAAAAGATCGAGGAAATCCCGTAATTGGTAGATTCATCCCGAATTTCCTTAGATATTCCCGAAATATCCAGGAAATACCATAATTAGTGGAGTCTTTCAGAAATATTTCAGAAATTCCCGAAATATCCAGGAAATACCTTATTTAGTAGAGTTATCCAAAAATACCACAGAAATTCTCAAAATATCCAGGAAATACCATAATTAGTGGAGTTTTTTTTTAAATACCTCAGCAATTACCGAAAGATCCAGGAAATCCCGTAATTGGTAGAATCATCACGAAATTCCTCAGATATACCCGAAATATCCAGTAAATCCCGTAATTAGTGAAGTCTTTCTGAAATATTTTAGAAATTCCCGAAATATCCAGCAAATCCCTTAATTTGTAGAATTATCCAGAAATTCCTCAGAAATTCCCGAAATATCCAGGAAATCCCGTAATTAGTAGAGTGATCCAGAAATACCTCAGAAATTCCCGAAATATCCAGGAAATTCCGTAATTAGTGGAGTCTTTCTGAAATATTTCAGAAATTCCCGAAATATCCAGGAAATTCCGTAATTAGTAGCGTCATCCCGAAATACCTCAGCAATTCCCTAAAGATCCTGGAAATCCCGTAATTGGTAGAATCATCACGAATTTCCTCAGACATTCCCGAAATATCCAAAAAATCCCGTAATTAGTGGAGTCTTTCTGAAATATTTGAGAAATTCCCGAAATATCCAGAAATTCCCGTAATTGGTAGCGTCATCTCGAAATACCTCAGGAATTCCCGAAAGATCCAGGAAATCCCGTATTTGGTAGAGTCATCACGAATTTCCTCAGATGTTCCCAAAATATCCAGGAAATCCCGTAATTAGTAGCGTCATCCCGAAATACCTCAGAAATTTCCGAAATATCCAGGAAATCCCTTAATTTGTAAAGTTATCCAGAAATTCTTAAGAAATTCCCGAAATATCCAGGAAATCCCATAAGCAGTGGAGTCTTTCTGAAATATTTCAGAAATTCCCGAAATATCCAGGAAATTCCGTAATTAGTGGAGTCTTTCTGAAATATTTCAGAAATTCCCGAAATATCCAGGAAATTCCGTAATTAGTAGCGTCATCCCGAAATACCTCAGCAATTCCCTAAAGATCCTGGAAATCCCGTAATTGGTAGAATCATCACGAATTTCCTCAGACATTCCCGAAATATCCAAAAAATCCCGTAATTAGTGGAGTCTTTCTGAAATATTTGAGAAATTCCCGAAATATCCAGAAATTCCCGTAATTGGTAGCGTCATCTCGAAATACCTCAGGAATTCCCGAAAGATCCAGGAATTCCCGTAATTGGTAGAGTCATCACGAATTTCCTCATATATTCCCAAAATATCCAGAAAATTCCGTCATTAGAGGAGTCTTTCTGAAATATTTCAGAAATTCCCGAAATATCCAAGAAATCCCGTAATTCGTAGTCATCCCGAATTTTTCCAGAAATTCCCGAAATATCCAGAAATTCCCGTAATTAGTAGCGTCATCCCGAAATACTTCAGGAATTCCCGAAAGATCGATGAAATCCCGTAATTGGTAGAGTCATCACGAATTTCCTCAGATATTCCCGAAATATCCAGGATATCCCGTAGTTAGTGGAAGTCTTTCTGAAATATTTCAGAAATTCCCGAAATATCCAGGAAACCCCGTAATTAGTCGACTCATCCCGAATTTCCTCCGAAATTCCCGAAAGATCTAGGAACTGTTTGTCATAATTCCAGGGACACATAAAGTCTAAAAAAGTTATTGTTTATTGATATAATTTTTTACAGTAAAATGGGAATTCACAGAAAAATGCTTATTTTAGATATACTTCTAAATATAATTTGTTATTAATATTACAAATAATATATATTTATTATAATTTTTGAATACATACAATTTATACCTGGCACCACGATAATTAATTGTTGACAACAAAATTAATTATCGGTTGTGCAATTGTAATAATTAATGGTAAAATGTCTGTATAAGAAGTTGTACGTACGTACGTACGTACGTACGTACGCGGACTACTGAAACTTCCAAGCCAAAAAACTAATAAAGAACGACTCTTTAAAAAATTTGTAATAGTGGTAAATTTATCCTCGTATCAATGCGATCACAATGGACTCATAAAAAATGACATTCACTAAATATTTTTTACAGTATAAGGGGTTTTTTACAGAAAAATACACAATTTCACTTATAAAATTTTAATATTATGTAGATTTTTCGTTGCATTGCGTCGTTAATTAATTAAGGAAATTATGTAAATCCGTCGGTAGAGGTTGGGGCGAGTTGTAGTAGTTTTTAAAAATATAAATAGCTGTAAATAGTAGTCGAAAATAAATTTTAATTGTTGTATGAGTGTGTCTGGATATTTAGTATTAATTGTATAGCCGGTAGGCACAGGGCGGCAGCACCGACCGGGTTACCAATATGGTAATTATTTATTTGTATTGCGCGCCTTCCGAGTGCCAGGGATGATTGGTTGGATAATTGGCCTTGACGGAAATAAGATCAAGGCTGACTACGCGTATCGATCACGCAATCATAGATAAGGGGTAAAATAAGATAGAGAAAGATAGCGATAGGGTGAGGAGAAAAATCCTTATTTTTGGAGGATCAAGCGACGTCGCGAGCCGGATGAAGAAGCTGGTCTCGAGCATTCGCTACCTGATCGTCCGACGAGTTAGTTGAGATATTGATTGGCAGTAGTATTTTGAGGCAACGTAGCCATTTTTTTGCGTTTTTGGTATAATGTAGAGTAGAGTTGGAGTTGTTAGTCGAGGTGTGAGCAGAGCTGTATTGCGGTTGAGAAGAATTAGTTAGGCGAGTAGAGTTACGAATTATTAATATTTATATATTATAATTTAATCCGCCGGACGGAGTTGAGTGAGCGTGTGCACGTGTGTCGGTGCCGGACCATATTATCCTTTGATTAAAATTTTTAATAAATTAAGTTGTGGTTAAATATTGAATTCGTGAGTGTGTTAATTCATTAATTTTCCTTTACTCTAAAAGCCGCCGGTTCGGAGGTGGTCAGCCGTCGGGATTCCCTCTGTGACGCGGAGTCGAGTCGAGATTTGCCGGGTTGCTGAGTAGTTTTCAATTAATTATTCTTTTTTTTATTAAATATCGCCAGGCGCCCAATCAACTACAAATCGGCGATATTCTAGCTATTTTGAACGTCACTACGACGGAACCTTCGTCGGTTTATAATTTAATTTAATTATATTTTCGCCGACGAAAAGTAGCGTCGCAACCTTTCTTTGTAAGTGAAAGACGGGACACTAAGAGAATGTATAACCAAATTATATAATTATAAATAATTGTAAATCAATAATGCTATTGTAAATCAATTGTGCCAATAAATAATTATAAGCGGAAAAGAAAATTTGAGGAAGAAACCTCAAGGCAAATAAAGGAAGAGGTTAACAGAAATGATACATGACTACAAGCAAAATACCTGACTACGGGTTAACTCCTGCATCAGTTTTGTTCTCCTCTTCCTCTACTAATAATCTTTTTTTCTTCTAAAAAATATCCGCTTTTATATTGAGTCACCTGTAAATACATACATACACACAGATATATATATATATATATATATATATTTATGTATATATGTATACAGATATATATATATATATATATATATATATATATATATATATATATATATATATATATATATATATATATATATGTGTGTGTACGTGTGTTTTTCTTAGAGGAGACGGTAAAAATGCTCTTTACAAACGGAGTGTGGGACTCAGTCAGCGTGAACCGTACCCACTAAGAAACCACCCTTCCATTGGTTTTGGCAGGGCTCTTCCTCCCGGTCACCTCCTTAAGTTTATAATCTTGATAAATTATATAATACATTTACATAATATGTTGCCAAGTTCAGTTAAGTAAATTTCAAATTCAGTGATTTAAAACCAAGTTCAATGCTTGTCTATTTTTTATAAATTTTGTCTTATCGAGGTCTTTTGTCAAAATATCTGCTAGATTAAATTGAGAATCTATTTTTATAATATCGATTATTCCATTTTCGTAATTTTCATTTTTAACGTGATACTGCACTTCGATGTGTTTCGATTTTTTTGTGAAATTTCCAAATTTTGCAATAGCAATTGCACCTGAGTTATCCTCATACATATTAATAGGGTTTTCGAAATTTACATCAAAAGTTTCACATAATAGATTTTTAACAAACATAACTTCAGTCACTGCTTCTGACATAGCAGAGTATTCAACAAAGGTAGAACATTTCGTTACAGTGCTTTGTTTATGTGTTTTCCAAAAAATTAAATTTCCAAATAATCTAATAACAAAACCTGTTGTAGATTTTCTATCTACATTATCATACAGTCTAATATTTCGGTATTAACATTGTCGAAGTAAGTTAGTTTTAAGTATTTCGTTTTATATAGATATTTTAAAATTCGCAATGCATATTTATAATGCGTTTGATCATAACAATTTTGCTATCGACTAAAATAGTTTACGCTATATGCAATATCTGGTCTTGTGCCTGTACTTATGCATAATAATTCGCCAATTAAATTTCTGTATTTTATATTTTCATCAGTCTCTCTAGCTTGATTTAATTTCAAATTTGTTTCCGTATGAGTTTCATACAGTTTGGCGTTTTCTACATTATATTTTACAGCTAAAGACTCAATGTATTTTGTTTGACTTAAAGTCATCTTATGTGTATTATCACTATAATCTATATCAATACCTATATATTGGCTAATTTTGCCTAAATCTTTCATTGCAAATCTTTTCAGTAGACTAGCTTTTACTTTGTTTATTTTATTTTTCTATTTGCAACAAATTAAGAGATCATCAACAAAGACTAGTATATATATTGGATCTTCGTTTGTACTATTTACATAAAAACAATAATCGTAATTACTTCTTTTAAAATTTAAACTTTCAATGAATTTATTGAAACAATCATACCAAGCCTTTGGGCTTTCTCTCAATCCGTATAAAGCCTTTTTCAACTTGCAAACTTTATTGTCACCAGTTTCATAACCTTTCGGTTCATTTATATACACTTCGGTTTTTACATCGCCATTTAAGAAAGCAGTATCTACATCCATTTGTTCTATAAGTAAATTATTTTTGCAACTGTAGGACAATAAAATTTTCAGTGTTTGCATTTTACCTACTGGCTAATAAACATTTTCTAAATATTCTTTTTGTTGAAATCCCCTTACAACTAATCTCGCTTTATAAATATTGTTATTTTTCTTTTTATAGACCCATTTTACATCAATTATTTTTTTGTCTTTTGGCCTTTCAACAATTTGCCAAGTATTATTTTTCTTAAGACTATTTAATGCAGAATCCATAGCAATTTTCCAATTTTTATAATCTTTCGAATTTATCGCCTCTTCAAATGTATTCGGTACATTTGCATGAATATAATTTATATAAATAAAATGTGATACTGGATTGCCATATCTATTTATCGTGCTTTTCTTTCTATCTGATTTTCTTTTGACAGTTAAAGTTTTATCATTTTCATTTTCTCTTTCAATATCGTTTTGAGTGTTATCTCTACTTTTCCCGAAGTTATGAGTAGATGATAATAGATCAGTTTTATTAGAATTCGTCTTACATTCATCAATTTCAGATTCGCTTTCCAGTATATCATTTTTTTTTATTTATTAGTTCATTATTCTCAAAATCTTTATCTTTTTCAACATCATTTTTATCTAAACAAATAATTTGTATATTTTCTTTGTGACGCTGCACTGGGGATCAGGGTGCAGGTTAAATAGGGTCAACAATTAATTATAAATAAAATAAGCCTATATTAACAGAATTAATAATTAAAGGGGTGTGCGCCAGCCGCGTTAATACGCGACGAATATCAATAACACGCGGGTTATCTTAGCCTAACAAAATCTAAAGGGCAGTACTTTCGCCGTTCCGAAACGTGGCCGAGCTTCGGTTGCACCGGGTTATGCTATAAGGAGGGGAAGGGGAAGGACGGAAAGGAACGGGATGCTCGCACGCACTTCCTAGGGTACACGGCGGTACCGTCGGCAGAGAGAGGTAATGACCACCAACCTTTTTAACAAGTCCGGGACACTTGGTCGGGAGACTGCTGCTACTCTCTCTCTCTCTCTTTATTTCTCTCGCTCTCTCTCACACACAGAGTCACACACGTGGTATCTCGTTCGGTGTAGTCGAGTCGACCGTCCGTAGAGCTCTGGCTCTCGGCGTGCTCGAGAGCTCCGTGTTCGTACCGCGCGCCTGTGCAGTACGTACTCGTGCGCAGTACCTCGATCTCTTGTCTCGCGAGCGAGTCGAGTGCCGCTGTGTTCAGGCTGTATCGGTATAACTCGCCTGTATGGTGATGATGACCTGGTGCTGCTGCCGTCTCGGAGATGCGGTACAACCTCTTCCCAGGTAACTAACAATTCGTTCCTTATTATCTGTATTCATCGAATTGGTACGGCAAGAGTTTCACGTACGAAGCTCACCCGCCGCCGCTTGCTACTCGAGGCCGAGTCACCCCTCTCTCCTCAACGACGTTGACCTCGCTGATGGATAGCCGCTCCGTCTACGGCTCTAGGTAAGTACTTGGTCGTGAGGTTTACGCACATATATGTATTTGAATGCGTGATTATCCGGGAGATTGGCTGTACACGTTGTTTGTGTACAGCAACCTAACCTCAATGTCCTATGATGTTCCTTGTACAGCTGTAGTGATTATATACAGCTGTACATGTATTTCCTTGTCTTTGTCTTTTGCCTATTGCTGTTTATCCTCTTCCTTGTTCCTCACCCTTTTACTGCGTATTTGTTCTTATTAAGTATATTGTTTGCAGCTGTATCTTGCTTGGCGTTGGAGGTTCTTCTGCTTCCTGCCTGGATACTACCTCATCGCCTTGACTGCTATACTGTGAGGTTTCGGCGAGTCCTGGAGGCTTCCTGGTGATCGCCTCCCTTCTAGTATCCTGCTTGCAGTGTCAGACTCGGAGGAGCCCACCTGATAATCTGAGCTCGCCCAAGGTTATCATCGCCAGGACCACCTCAGTGTTGTGTACCGTGCTTGGGAAGGGGTATTTAGTATGTGAGGGTAGGCAGGGCGTAGTTGATGTGTGGGTAGGTAGCTAGGGAAAAGTATATGGGTAGGTAGGTGTAGCTAGGGACTCGTCTAGCTTGTACGGGTAGGTAGGTGTTCGCCAGGGGTTCTATAGCTCACTTTTGACATGTGCAAAGCACATTGTCACATCTTCAACAATTTGAACATGTCTAGCATTAATTACTTTGCCATTAATTAAAACTCTATATCGTTTTTTCGTAATACTTCGGGTTCTCTAACAAAGACTCGACTTCAATAAATTTTTAAATTTTAAACATTTGGTTTTTTTCGAAAAAATATCTCATAAGGAGTTTTATTTTCTGCTGTGTATGCTATTATACAATTTTTCAAATACGCAACAGTTTTCATAATTTCGGGCCATCATTATCGCTTATGAATTTTTACTTCTCTCATAAAACATCTGCCCATATCCATTGCAGATCTGTTATATCTTTCCGCTACGCCATTTAACTCATACACATACGGCGGGCATGGTAATAGTTCATTTCCTTTTGATTTTACAAATTCATAAATTTCTTTATTCAGATATTCTTTACCATTACTTTTACACATACGGCGGGCATGGTAATAGTTTCATTTCCTTTTGATTTTACAAATTCATAAATTTCTTTATTCAGATATTCTTTACCATTACAACGTAATTTCTTTACTCTTTTATTGAATTTATTTTCTACTAGATTTACAAATTCTTTCAGACAATTCGCATTCTCAGATTTATTTTTATTACAAAAAATTCTAGTGCATTTACTATAATCATCAACAAATGATAAAAAATATTTTTCTCCACCATAGCCAGTTGTGCTATGAGGGCCATTCAAATTCGTATGAATCAACTCTAAAATTTCAGTTGTCTTTGTTCTGTTATTTTCAAAAGGTACATTTGTTATTTTACTTTCTATACAATTTGCACATTTCATTTCAGTGGTTTGAATTTTATCTGGCAAATCTTTAACTAATTTATATTTTACTAATTTATTTAGGTATTGAAATTTTACATGACCAAGTGCTCTATGCCATATTTCTTTCTCAGTTAATTTTACTGAGTTTACAATAATTTGTTTAGTTTGTTTTCCAATTACATAGCTTTTTATATAGTACAAATTATCTACTTTGTTTGCAACAGCAATCAATTCTCTAGACTTATTGTAGATTTTGGCATTTTCATTCTTAGCCATGATTGTGCAGCTTTCAGTTATTTTTGAAAAACTTAATAAGTTTTGTCTAATGCCTTCTACGTAATAAACATTTTTTAAATCTACTTGTTTTTGATTATAATCATTTTTAAAGTATATTTTAACAGTACCTATTTTGGTTGCTTTTAACATTTTACCGTTTGTCAATTTAACATTAACAGGATTTTCCAAATCTATATATTTATCAAAAAATTAGTCATTTTTAATAATATGATATGTGCAACCACTATCTAACAACCAATTAACTTCATTACAATTTTCGCTATACCCTGTTGCATGATTTACCATACTTACTTTATGTTACAAAATTTTAACGTTCGGTAATATGTATATGTATAATAATATCGGTCTCTCCGAACCAAATGCTTTACTTTTAGATTATTGAAGGCCTATCGTACTCTTTGTCCACTATGGTTGGTGGAATTTCCCAGAGCACGGCCTTTTAAAATAATTAAAGGCGTTTCGTCCTCGATCTCCAGTTTGGACTCCTCAGTAAGGAACTGGAGATCTTACCTTAGGCGCCTGTCGCAAGATGATATGCGACTTCAGCAAGATGTTCTGCGGCTATATATATAGAAAACAGACGACGATCTCTCCAACGAGTGTAGAGAGATAGTCGTCTCCCTCTGGTGGTGGAAAAAGCCACCAGCCAGAGCGCGAATTTTTAGACCGTATCGCGAGTTATTTGTTACAAAATTTTAACGTTCGGTAATATGTATATGTATAATAATATCGGTCTCTCCGAACCAAATGCTTTACTTTTAGATTATTGAAGGCCTATCGTACTCTTTGTCCACTATGGTTGGTGGAATTTCCCAGAGCACGGCCTTTTAAAATAATTAAAGGCGTTTCGTCCTCGATCTCCAGTTTGGACTCCTCAGTAAGGAACTGGAGATCTTACCTTAGACGCCTGTCGCAAGATGATATGCGACGCCAGCAAGATGTTCTGCGGCTATATATATAGAAAACAGACGACGATCTCTCCAACGAGTGTAGAGAGATAGTCGTCTCCCTCTGGTGGTGGAAAAAGCCACCAGCCAGAGCGCGAATTTTTAGACCGTATCGCGAGTTATTTGTTACAAAATTTTAACGTTCGGTAATATGTATATGTATAATAATATCGGTCTCTCCGAACCAAATGCTTTACTTTTAGATTATTGAAGGCCGTGCTCTGGGAAATTCCACCAACCATAGTGGACAAAGAGTACGATAGGCCTTCAATAATCTAAAAGTAAAGCATTTGGTTCGGAGAGACCGATATTATTATACATATACATATTACCGAACGTTAAAATTTTGTAACAAATAACTCGCGATACGGTCTAAAAATTCGCGCTCTGGCTGGTGGCTTTTTCCACCACCAGAGGGAGACGACTATCTCTCTACACTCGTTGGAGAGATCGTCGTCTGTTTTCTATATATATAGCCGCAGAACATCTTGCTGGCGTCGCATATCATCTTGCGACAGGCGTCTAAGGTAAGATCTCCAGTTCCTTACTGAGGAGTCCAAACTGGAGATCGAGGACGAAACGCCTTTAATTATTTTAAAAGGCCGTGCTCTGGGAAATTCCACCAACCATAGTGGACAAAGAGTACGATAGGCCTTCAATAATCTAAAAGTAAAGCATTTGGTTCGGAGAGACCGATATTATTATACATATACATATTACCGAACGTTAAAATTTTGTAACAAATAACTCGCGATACGGTCTAAAAATTCGCGCTCTGGCTGGTGGCTTTTTCCACCACCAGAGGGAGACGACTATCTCTCTACACTCGTTGGAGAGATCGTCGTCTGTTTTCTATATATATAGCCGCAGAACATCTTGCTGGCGTCGCATATCATCTTGCGACAGGCGTCTAAGGTAAGATCTCCAGTTCCTTAATGAGGAGTCCAAACTGGAGATCGAGGACGAAACGCCTTTAATTATTTTAAAAGGCCGTGCTCTGGGAAATTCCACCAACCATAGTGGACAAAGAGTACGATAGGCCTTCAATAATCTAAAAGTAAAGCATTTGGTTCGGAGAGACCGATATTATTATACATATACTTACTTTATTATCTCTACTTGACTCGACAGTCAAAGTAGAAGATAAGTAATTATTATTAGAGTTAGACATCTCCGTTATCCACGACTCGGATTGGCAGTTGTTGCGTTGATCACCTGATGATTCGCCTCGTGGCGAACCTGATAAACTTCGTCCTCGACCACGACTTCTGTAGCTTCCACCTCGTTAGTTGTCTTGTTGGTGACCTCGTTGCCCTTGGTTGAAGTGAGCACCTCTGCCTCGGTTACTCGATTGTTGAAGACTCTTGCATTCATTCTTGTAGTGCCCTTATTTACCGCAATTATAGCTTTTACCTTTTGCCTTGGTTGCAAAAGTATTGACGTTACTCTTATTATCTGACTCGGATTTAGTCATATTCTTTTCTTTTATTTTAGACTTCACGTAATCTACAGTTCTCTGAGTCTCTGGAATAATATCTATGAAATCACCTATATAACTATAGCTTGGTGGCAATGCTCTAAGCAAAGATCTCAGCTTTTCAATTTCTTGTAATTTTCCACTAGCTGTTTTAAACTCGTTTGTTACTCTTTCAAACTCTACAAAAAACTCTTCCACTGTTTTAAAGTTATTTTATTTAATTTCTTCCATTTTATCTCTACATATTATTTGCAGGGCTGTGGACTGAGTTAGATACATCTTGTCGAATTTTTGTAATATCTCGAGAGCTGTTTCGCATTCTCCAATGGATATTTGGAAAACTGTATGTTATTATACTTGATTAATATTTATTTTATCCTCAAACAATTTTGCATCTGTATTTCATCAGATTCCAAGATAACGAAATTTACGAGTGAAAGTCGCCTGAAACGCAAGTGCACGAACGTCAAAAAAAAGTAATAAACTAAATCTTTGAAGATAAGTCCTTGCGCGAGCAAGCCACTTTGACGATGATGGTGTCAAATAACGCGCAGTCAGTGCGCAGTTCATGTGATCGCGTACTCGGTGCGAAATCACGTGATCTTCCATCCGGTGCAACGAATTTTTCCATCCTAGTAGAAGGGTAAGACAAAGATAGGAAAGAAGGCTTTTGGATATATAAGGAGAGATCAAAACGAACCAAGGCACTCTCTGTTTTTTATCTAAAGGCTTCAGAAGGCGAAGCTACGGCAGTCAGTTCTTCGATATTTGATCTAATCTATTCCGACGAGGAAGCTCTGCCGTTCGGATATTTGATTAAATTCAGTCAAAAATACTGCCTTTAAGGATTTCGTCGATTTTTTTACACAATCATTTACGAACCTTCCGTTGGGTCAACCACTGTATTCTGCACATTTAAAAATCATCAGCGCCCGACTTTCCATACCCATATACAACTAAGGACCAGCCCTATTGTAACCTGATGCCGGCGCTTACGAATTTACAAGGGACAAGTACACTTGACTTCAACTATACTTACATTATGTAAGGTATTTTTCTTTTGCTCACTTTTCCTGTAACTGCGGCAAACCCGATATTTTATTTTAACAATACTGAACCTACCGAAAGATCTATTTAATATTGATATTATTAATATTCATTTCGTACTCATTATCTACTGCATTTATGTGAAGTAATTATTTTTTCGAACTTTTAAATAATTCTTTATAACGATGCAATTCTTTCATACACTATATTTTAAACAAGGGCGAATTGTTAACTTATTTTATTTTTTAATATTTATTTATTCAAATACTTGAAGTTTTATTTAATAACTTTTGAATATCTTGAGCTTTCGTACCGACATAAATTATTATTAATTTTTAATAAATATTTGTTCACGTGTTTAATTAATATTTTATAGCGAATAATAATTGTTGACAATTAATGTTATGTGTTTTTATTCAACGGAAACAATTATAATTCAAGATAAAAGTTAATTATTGTACTTAAAACGATTTTTAATTGCTTATAAATGTACACCGTTTAATAATCCTCTAATTTATGTTTATTATAAAATGTTGTAAATTTCTTATTAATTAAACAATTTCTTCATTTTTCCGCATTACATCCCCCAATAGACAGAGTTGCATAGACAAAACTTCGTTAAAACTTGCTACACAATTTTTGAAAACAACTTGTGTTAAACTTGCTAACAAGACATTACATAATAGTGACGTGTACCTAAATTTTATGTAAAATTGTTAAAAAAAGTTGCAACAAATAATTGCTCTAAATTTGCTAACGAATAAGGACGCAGATTTAGATTAATTTGTTATTTAACTCTGCTGCACGAGTTGATATAATTTTGATATATATTTCCTAAGAAATATATCATAATCTGAGAAATTCTTTTTCAGCAAATTGGTAGCAAAATTAAATCAGTAAATGCTCACATAGCGCAGTATATTGCAACAAGATTTGTTGATAATTTGTTGCTATTTTGCAATCATGAAAATAATAATTGCAATGTATTTTTTATTCAAGAAAATCTGTGTTTTTGTGAAGTATTTCAAGTTTTGTTACTTTTTTTGCAATTTTAAGAGTCTAACACATTTACTAGTTGTGGCGATGCAATGTGCGATCTAGTTGCACAAAAATAATATAAGTATTCTATTATATTTACTTAAAATATTATTTCAACAAAATAAAAGCACATTTATACCAATACTTGCTATTTAAAAAGTAATAATTTCATGCAACAATTGACTTTAATTTTATATAAATTTGCTGTCACTATTTTCATGTAAATGATTTGAAGCAAATTTATAATAAATAAGGACTTACATTGACGCAAATTTTGGATAAACAGGTACAAATTTTTTTTGCAAAGGTGCTGTCAATTTGCAATCATATGTCTATTGGGGTCCTGATCTCTACTCTCAAAAAACAACTTCGCTCGCTACTCCTGGAGACGTAAGGCTAGTCCTAGTCAAATAAGAGCGGAAGGAACACGAATGGTTTCTTAAACATTTGCCTTATTATAAACATTTTATTATAGTAATTGATGCAAGTCTGGACGTGACTTTTGAGGTGTGGATATAAAATGGAGAGAATTTTATTTAATAATGATATGGATTTATTTAACTACTACTTCTTATATACATCGACATGTTTATTCAGCGAAGGCTCAAGCCAGAGAGCTCGAGTAGCAGTGAGAGCGTCGTATTCACATACATACTGGAGAGGGGAGACTTACAAGTGTGTCTCCACTCACACTCATTAGCACGCTCACTTTTTTCGGCGTGCTTCACACTATACATGATTAGCGTACAATATTGAACTTGGTTTGAACTTGGGTATATAACATGAACTTGGTTTGAACTTGGGTATATAACAATATAAATGTACATATTATATTTCAACATGCCTCCTTACATTTATATTGTATTATTTATTTAAACTTATTTGCTCTACATTATATTCAGTTTCATTCTGAATTTTTCAAACTTTTCTTTGCATAATGCTTTAGTAAAAATATCCGCAACATTTTCATTTGAATCAATTTTACACACTTCAATTTTTCCTTTACACTCTCATGTACAAAATGATAATGTATTTCTATACGTTTTGAATTTTTCGTAAAATTACCATTATTTGCAATGTTTATTGCTCCCGAATTGTCTTCATAAATTTTTATAGATTCATTTATACTTATGTCGAATATTTTTACTAATTCTCTTATAAATTTTATCTCACTTACTACCTCAGATAATGCTACATACTCTGCATACGTCGAAGCTTTGGTTATACATTTTTGTTTTCGAGATTTCCAATCGATCACATTCCCATACATTTTTAAAACATATCCAGTCGTAAATTTTCGATCATTATTATCGCCTGCCCAATCGGCATCAACATAGCAAGTTATAGTATTGCAATTTTCATTTCTTTTATAGTGTAAATTTAAATCTTTTGTTAAGTACAAATATTTCAAAATTCGCAATGCGTATTTCCAATGTGTTTCGCTATAACTATTTTGATATCTACTCAAATAATTAACACTATAACTTATATCTGGCCTTGTATTTGAACTAATGTATAATAAAGTACCTATTAAATTTCTATATTTTATATTTGACTCACAGCTTTCAGATTTCTCTAGCTTTAAATTTGTCTCCATAGGAGTACTATACAATCTACTGTTTTGTATTTGATATTTCTCAACTAACGACTCTATATATTTCGTTTGGCTTAAAGTAAGCTTATTTTCTAGATAATCATAAGTTATTTTTATTCCAAGATACTCTTTGATTTCTCCTAAGTCTTTCATTTTAAATTTATCTGACAAGAGTTTCTTAACGCTTTGAATGTTTTCCTTACTTTTACTGCAAATTAACAAATCATCTACATAAATCAAAATATAAATTTCATTTTTCTCTTTACCTTTTTTATATAAACATAAATCTACATTATTTCTTTTGAATCCTAATTTTGTAATACACTCATCAAAACACTCATACCAGTCTCTCGGACTTTCTCGTAATCCATACAACGCTTTTGACAATTTGTATACTCTATTTGTTTTATCTTCCTAACCTTTTGGTTGATTTACATATACATCAGAGTTTATTTTTCCATTAAGAAATGCAGTTTCTACATCCATTTGTTCAATTTTTAATTAATTTTGACAACAATAAGAAAGTAAAATTTTTAAGGTTTGATTCTTTGCTACTGGAGCGTATATGTCATTAATTTCATCTGTTTGTTGAAAACCTCTTACAACTAGCCTAGCTTTATATCTATCATCAGATTTTCTCGTATAAACCCATTTAACATCTAAGATTTTTTTGTCTTTTATTCTTTCTACTAATATCCAGGTTTTATTTTTATTTATGCAATCTATTTCTTGATTCATTGCTTTTTCCCAATTTTTACTATCTTTACAATTTATCGCCTGCTCAAATGTACCAGACGTATCTATTCTACAGTAATTTACACATATGTTATAAGAACTACCATTACTAAATTTTCCCGAAGGTTGATTTAGTAATGAAATTGAAGCGCTGTTATTCGGATACCTAATCGGACTTTTCTTTTCGCGTGTAGATCTACGTGGCAATGTTAGCTTTTCATATTTTTTATTACTTTGTTCTTCTTCATTTTCGTCCGCGCTTTCAAAAACGCTGTCATTTAACTCGTTTTCTTTTTCATTTTCATTTTCATCAAAACTAATACATTTAATATTTTCTTCGATAAATTCAACATGTCTTGTAATATTTTATTATTTAACAAAACTCTATAGCCAACATCACTATAGCCTAATAGAATTCCCATATCCGCTTTTTTATCCCATTTTGAAAATCTTTTTTGTTCTGGCCTTTTTACAAAAACTTTACTTCCATATAAGCGAAATGTTCAACATTCGGTTTCTTCCTAAAGAAAATTTCATACGGAGTTTTTCTCTCAATAGTATTAGCGAGCGTTCGATTTTTCAAATAAGTAGCCGCACATATTATTTCAGGTCAAAACCGTTTGTGTACTTGTGCCTCTGTTAGTAAACATCGCGACATATCCATTATCGTTCTATTGAATCTTTCCGCTGTACCATTTAACTCGTGTACATAGGCTGGACAATTATTCAAAATAATGCCTTTCTCTCTCGTTAATTTATAGAAACGATTATTTAGATATTATTTCCCGTTATCGCATCTCAGAATTTTTACTCGTTTTCCGGTTATATTTTCACTTTCATTCACATATTGAATTAAACAATTATATACCTCATCTTTAGTCTTAATACAATAAACCTTAGCTATTTTGCTATAATCATCCATAAAAGAAACAAAATAATTTTCCCCATTAAATCTAGTAGTTTTAAATGGACCGCAAACATCAGTATGTATAATCTCCAAAATATCGTTTGCTCGTGTTCTATTATTTTTAAATGGAAGATTATGTATTTTATTCTCTATGCAAATTTTACACTTCATATATTCCGATTCAAGTTCATTAGGAATTCCCGTTAGCAACTGTTGTTTACATAATGTATTCAAATAACTAAAGTTTACGTGCCCTAAGACTCTATGCCATCGTTTTTTTTGACTCATATTTTTATTTTTCTCGGCACTATTTACATACGTCTCATATTTCAATTTATTTTTCATTTTGAATACTCGATTTTCTTTGTAAGCTACAGCTATTAATCTATTATTTTTATCTATAACTTTTGCATAATTTCCTTTTGAAACAATCGTATTTTCGTTATCGATTAATTTCCCAAAAATAATAAGATTCATGTTCATTTCTTTAGTATAAAATACATTCTTCATATTTACTTCATTTTGTTTTCCATACGCATTAAAATAACTAATAACATTTCCAATCTTTGTTGCTTTTATAGACCGATTATCGCTTAAATAAATATTTATCGGTTCTTTCAAGACAATACATTTTTCAAAGTAACTTTCATCATTTACAATATGATCCGAACACCCGCTGTCTAATAACCAATGTATTTCGTTACCTGACCTAACGTCACCTTGACTATGTTGCGCTGCATGAGCTGTTGCTGTCCAAGCGCTCGTACCAGGTCCGCTCTGCTCACCTTGGTTTAAAACTTGTTGCCAACGAAAATTTCCACGCCCTCTGCTGTAGTTGCCTCTTGTGCCTTGCCGTCCTCTGTCTCTACTGCTTCGACCTCGAGTTGAAACTTGCCACGTTCCGCTGCTTTGTGCTGCTTGGCCTCCATCTTGGCATTCTTTTGCGAAATGTCCAGCTTTCCCGCATTTATAGCAATTTCCTTTTTGACTTTTCTTCGCAGTAAATACATTTGATCTTTTTTCATTATCTTCATTTTGATTTTTCAATTCAGCTAGTTTAATTTTATTCTTTACATAATCTGTCGTTTGATCTTCTTCTTTTAATGTATCGATCAAATCACCAATATAACTGTATGATTCTGGCAACGTGTTTAGTACATAATTTAATTTCTCTTTTTCACTTATTTTGGCTCCTGCGCTTTTCAATTCGTTCACAGCTTTATCAAAGTCGGTGAAAAATGACGCTATAATTATTCAATCTTATTTTTTCAATTATGTTTCTGCACACAATTTGTAGTGCTGTAGATTCTTTTAAATACATGTCGTCTAATTTCTTTATTATCTCATAAATTGCCTATCTGAAATCGAGCTGTATATTATATTAATAGCCTTTAAATCTTGTTCATCCCGATTTGCTGCAGTTGTAATAGCTTTTTCCCTTGTAATCACTGTATCACATTTTTAGGCACGACCACTACACGGGAGAGCCTTATATTTTCATCGTCGCAAAATGTGTGATGCATCAAAATATACTAGATAATAGTTTGTAAGAGAAATTTACGTGTATTAGAATTCATTTAAGGCCCTCCCTAAAATGTATGTATGGATGTATGTATGTATGTAATCATGTATCAAAGATAACTCAGTCAATTTTTTACCGATTTAGCTGAGATTCACAGGGTAACTTCGTCATAATGTAATTAGACAATGGTCCTATTTTCAGATATATAGCACTGAAACACTTTAAGTTATGGCATTATTTTTAATTCCTTAGAAACGGTTTTGTAGCATTATCTTGAAATGTATTAATCCTACATAAAAACTTTATACGGACGAAATGTTCGTCTCAAAATAACAAAACTTTTTCCTATTGTACACTTAATGCTCAAAACAATATTTTCGAAGATAAACATAGAAAAACGGTCAAAACAATGAAAAAAGCACAAAAAAACACGTTTTTTCGCAATAAATCGAAATGTATTGTTTTTACTAAAAAACTTTTAATGAACGAAATGTTCGTCTCAAAATAATAAACCTTTTTTCTATAATACACTTGACGCTCAAAACAATATTTTCGAAGATAAACATAGAAAATCGGTTAAAGTAATAAAACAAATATGAAAAAACGTTAAAAAGTTGACTTCTATTGTATAATTATTGTTGATGTAATATCATTTTCTTTTGATTTTCATTATCAGTATTTGTTGTATGTAAGTCTTTAATATCTTTCTCCGGTTCATCATTTTCGTCATCTACTGATAAATTGTTACCATCTTGTAAATCTGGTCCAACTATTTCAGAAATATAGTCAAGTGACGCCTTAACCGCCAATTTTTCAGTCTTTCATGAAGTGTCAAATTTTGTACACCATTCTAAAATTAATTATATTTATGTAATTGAAAATAAAATATTGAAATTATTATTATTGTTACTAAATTGATTCCTATCTAACATATATATTTTGAAGGCGTACTTTTTTGAAATTCAGGTACCCAACTGGTACGACTTCATCATTTAAATGCACTACACTTTCATACTCATCTTTAAAATAAATTAATTATTTTACAATTTGTAACAGTTTGGTTGCCGCGCGGATGTTTATTTTAATATCGCGGCTGCTCAGCGGTACGGTTAAACTTATCGTATTTAAATAAACATATTTTTCTCGCGATGCGGCGACGGTTACCTGTCCGTTCTACCAAATCTGTTAAATGTTAATCTGAAACCGAGTTACTGTTTCAGATAACAACCAGGTAAAATTCAAATCTGAAATTGACCGCGAAACAGGGATATCGCGTCGAGCACTTGTCAACCAGAAATATACGAGCTCTTAGGATTACGGAAGGAATCGTACGTGGGTTAAATTCAATTAATCGCACACCGGATTGAATTCTAATAATAATATGAATTTATTGAAATAAATAAACAAAGATAAATAATAAACAAAATATTTAATTGTCGCCGAGGTCTACGCTTTTATTACAAGTCGGTAAACGGCCGACTTGTAGAGAGAGGGGAAGGAAATATCACGAACTAAAATAATATATCCAGTCAACGAGACTGGTATAAAGCAACACGATTAAGTGCGAATAAAAAACACGATCGCGTGAAGTGGTACCACTTACTTTGCACGCTGCTGTAGTCGTTGGTAAACAACGACCAGCCGATCGGTTGCTTTCTCTCTCTCTCTCTCACTCTCGCTGCGGTGTCGGACGGATTGTCCGCTCGCCCGTGCACCGGGGTTGTGTGGCTGCAGGCAGATGCACGGTGTAGCACCACTCACTGCAAATGCAGGATCGGCCTGCAGTCGAAACGCACACAAAACGCACGACAAATCACGGCACGGCGAAGCTAAACACGGGGCGCGGGGGGATCACACCTGTCACGTAAGAAGGTGGCTATCACTCTCTCCAGTGCGCGCGAATCTCCTCCTTACCTCTCTAATGAGGTGCGTGCGCGAATCTTTCGCGCGCGAAGTTGATCCCGCCCGTGTAGCTACGACGAACCGAGCCGAGCCGAATCTCGCCGGCTCGAACCGATGCGAACATTATGATACTGTTCGCTCGTGTTGCTCGAATTCGTCAAACGGTGAGGTAAACAGTACCTTACCGTTACACCCCCCTTCCAGATTCCACATACCCGTGATGTGGTTTCTGCATCCCTGACGAATTTGGGATGGGAAGTGGCTACACAGATACAAAAACAAAAAAAAACCTGGTCCAAAAATCCGGACACTAACTGCAGTTCCGTCGTGGTCTGCCTCTACCTCGTTTGGCTAGCCCGCGGTGGCTAACGGTCGGAATTACCGTCGACCGATCCCGCGGTCTGGCGACGACCCTCGCGTTTTTACGCGGCCTACCTCTACTTCGTTTAACGGGGGGCACGACGTTCGCGTTATCTCGTTCCTCACGTGGAACGGCGCTCGCTTGCGTCTCGCCGCGTGAGACGTCTTCGCTCGCAGGAACCGTATCGCGTTCGGGTTCCTCTTCCCTCGTAGGTAGATCGGTCTCGATGTCGTCTTCTTGGCCGTACTCATCGCCATGGTCATCCGATAAGTACGGTTTGAGGTACTGGACATGGCATTTCTCCTCATGTCCCTGAGTATCCTGGATCTTAACAGTATTTGGGCCGTACTTGTGGACGATCAAATAAGGACCGACGTATTTTGGAGCTAACTTGGCCGAGACGCCTTGTGCGCTGGATGAGAGGACTCGGTTCTTTTTCCATACCAAGTCCCCGACTTCAAAAGAAGCTGCTCGTCTCCCGGCATTATAGTAACCGGCTTGCCTATCCTGAGCTTTATTAGCTCTAGCTGAAGCTTTCTTGTGAAGCTCAGGTAGTCGTGATAGCCGATCACCCCACTCAAGCAAACGCTGGTATTCCAAACGTTGCTGAGTGAGCTCGTCTTGAACTCGACGAGCAGTGCCGGGTGGCTCAGGCTGCCGGCCGTAATTTAACATGGCCGGGCTCCATCCTGTCGAACTCTGTACCGCCGTATTTAAAGCAAACACAAGGTCCGGTAACTTCTCGTCCCAAGTGTTGTGCTTCTCGGTGATGTAAGACGCTACCATCGTTTTCAGCGTCCGATTAGCACGTTCGACTGGATTGGCCTGAGCGTGGTACGGAGGAATAGTTGTATGAAATATTCCTCGTTCCACGAGATAATCATCTACGAGCTTGTTCTTGAACTCAGTGCCGTTGTCGGATAAAAATACCTCCGGTGTGCCAAAACGCATGACGACTCGTTCGTGTAACTCTTTCACGATCGTCTTAGCGTTAGCTTTCCGGATCGGCACTGCTTCAATCCAGCGCGTGAACAAATCTTGGAAGATCAAAATATATTCAAATCCGTGTGTGGAGCGGGGAAGTGGTCCAGTAACATCTCCTGCTACCACTTGCCATGGCTTTTCAACCACTCGCCTACCCATCAAACCCCTGGGAGGGCGTTGCTCCACCTTGCATTGCTGGCACACCTGACATTTGCGTACATACTCGCCAACTTCGGCATAGTAACGTGGCCAATAATATAACTTTGCCACGCGAGCAAATGTCTTTTCTCTACCTAGATGGCCAGCTGCCGGATCATCATGACATTCTCGGAGGATGGTCTGCCTGTGTTCTTCGGGTACGACCAACTTCCAGGCGTCTTGATCTTCCATGGCGTCATCCAATTCAGTATCCACCCGATACGAATACAGGTTTCCACCTTGGATCTTCCAATCAGGAAATTCTCTCGGCCGCTCACTTACGTCTTTGGTCCACGAAAGGTACCAGGGGTCCTTAGTAGTCTGGCTCCAAGAGACGGAGGATAAGGCCGGCTCGTCTTCCTCATACATACGAGAAAGTGCATCAGGAACGTAGTTTAGAGCTCCTTTCCTGTGCTCAATAGTAAAGTTATGAGACTGGAGTTCTAACGCCCATCTGGCGAGCCGGCTCGTTGGATTGCGAATATTGCATAACCAACGAAGACTACTATGGTCAGTGACAACTTTAAACTGGTAACCTTTGATGTATGGTCTAAACTTCTTAATCGCCCATACTACGGCCAGGCATTCCCGTTCTGTGACGCTGTAGTTGCGTTCGGCGGGCGAGAGGATTCTACTGGCGAATTCCAGGACTCTCTCTTCTCCGCCGACAATCTGTAGCAACACTGCACCGATACCAGTGTCACTAGCGTCAGTCTGGACCACATACTCACCATTCTCATCGGGAGTTTGCAGAACGGGTGCTGTCATCAACAAAGCTTTAAGCTGCTGGAAAGCGCTCTCTTGTTCTTCCAGCCAAAGATACTTCTGGTCTTTCTTGGTCAGACGCGTTAGCGGCTCAGCTATGGTAGCATAGTCGTGCATGAAGCGTCTGTACCAAGATGCCATACCGAGAAACCGTCTCAGCTGCTTCAAATTCTTGGGAGCCGGATATTCTTTAATCGGCTCCGTTTTAGCTGGGTCAGGTCGTATCCCGTCTCGGTTAACTCGCACACCCAAATATCTCACTTCGGGCTGGCAGAAGACACATTTCTCCCGATTAACAGATAAACCGGCTTCTGCCAAGCGAGTTAACACCTCGATCAACAGTTGCTTATGCTCTTCAAACGTCTCCGTGACAATAATGATATCGTCGAGATATGCATAAGCAACCGGTTCGAGTTCGGGTCCAATCACCTGATCGATCATGCGCTGGAATGTCGCGCCAGCATTTGCCAATCCATACGGCATACGAGTAAACTGGAACAAACCCATTCCAGGTACCGTAAAAGCCGTTATCGGGCGCGACTCCACCTGTAGAGGTATCTGGTGGTACGCACAGTTCATGTCGATCGTGGAGATGTATCGGGCTTTCTTGAGTTTGCGTAGGATATCCTGCATATATGGCAAAGGATATGCATCAGGTTTCGTCAAAGCGTTGACTTTCCTAAAATCGATGCAAAAACGCCTAGCATTCTCACCCTTCTTCGCCATCACCACGGGGCTGGACCAACCGCTCTTCGAGGGTTCAATAACGCCAGTCTCGAGCATCTCGCGAACTTGACGTTGCATTTCCTCTCGAATCTTATCAGAGACGGGGTAGTACCTCTGTTTGATCGGCCTGGCTGATCCGACGTCGATTATATGTTCGACATCGTAAGAACGGCCGATCTTTGGCAAGGTTGTGGACAACACTCGATCTAGAAGTTCGCGCAATTGTGTGCGCTCTACTTCTGTTACGTCAGCGACACCTGCTGATGATAATGAAGCATTACCACTTTCCATACTTGCCACTTCCAGCTGTAGGACTTGATCCGTTCCCTTGAGGAATAAACGGTCGGAATCTGGGTCTAGGACGGCTCGGAATGCTCGGATAAAATTTACTCCGATGTAGCATTCAGCATCCAGGTTCGGCATGATCGCAACACGTATTTCTCGAGTCTCTTTACCGATAGTAAATGGTAGCATCACGTGACCACACAACGGATGAGTACTACCATCAGCGAGCTTGGCATTGCCAGCTCGCGACTCGAGAAGCGACCTGCCTAGAGCGGTTGCTAACTGCAAACCGCTCGGACCCATTACGGTTGTCGATGCACCTGGATCGAACAACGCACGGATCCGGAATCCATCTATGTCAACCTGACACCACCAGCGCGTCTCGTCCTCAGGACGATAACTTCTTCGGCTAGTGCTCGATGTCACTAACTTTAGGACATCGTTGGTCTCCGGATCCATTCCGACTTCCTAGGATCTGTCTGGAATCAGTCCTTTCCTTTTCTGCTTAACTGCAGCTGGACTATCTCGGTAATCGGGAGTCAGACCTTTGTCCTCCTTGGGGACTCCCTGTACTTTGGGGTATGCGGTTGTCCCCTCTAACCGCTTCCCCGCGCGTTTTTTGCGCAGTCAGGGCACGTCCTAACGGTGTACCCCAACTTACCACAAGTATGGCACTTGATCGGCTTGGGGAAGTCTTCTTTTCTCTTTATCTTCTTTCTTGAATCCGACGATTCCCCAAGCTTCGAGGATGAACCACTCGATGGACCGTCAATCGGGACTTTACGTGTCTCCTTCCTCCTTTTAAACCGAGGAGGAGACTTGTGGGTTTTCTTCCTAGGTGGCGTATCTTTATCCACCTTAACCCCAGCTGCCTGGCTACTCGTTCGCATGGTCCTAAGGGTTTCTTCCAGGACTTTTGTGAGCCGTTCAATCGGATCTTCCCGACTCGACTCACTCTACCTCCTATAACTTTTCCCGCTCGAGCGTTTGCTCGGCGTCCAGGTTCGGCATGATCGCAACACGTATTTCTCGAGTCTCTTTACCGATAGTAAATGGTAGCATCACGTGACCACACAACGGATGAGTACTACCATCAGCGAGCTTGGCATTGCCAGCTCGCGACTCGAGAAGCGACCTGCCTAGAGCGGTTGCTAACTGCAAACCGCTCGGACCCATTACGGTTGTCGATGCACCTGGATCGAACAACGCACGGATCCGGAATCCATCTATGTCAACCTGACACCACCAGCGCGTCTCGTCCTCAGGACGATAACTTCTTCGGCTAGTGCTCGATGTCACTAACTTTAGGACATCGTTGGTCTCCGGATCCATTCCGACTTCCTGGGATCTGTCTGGAATCAGTCCTTTCCTTTTCTGCTTAACTGCAGCTGGACTATCTCGGTAATCGGGAGTCAGACCTTTGTCCTCCTTGGGGACTCCCTGTACTTTGGGGTATGCGGTTGTCCCCTCTAACCGCTTCCCCGCGCGTTTTTTGCGCAGTCAGGGCACGTCCTAACGGTGTACCCCAACTTACCACAAGTATGGCACTTGATCGGCTTGGGGAAGTCTTCTTTTCTCTTTATCTTCTTTCTTGAATCCGACGATTCCCCAAGCTTCGAGGATGAACCACTCGATGACCGTCAATCGGGACTTTTACGTGTCTCCTTCCTCCTTTTAAACCGAGGAGGAGACTTGTGGGTTTTCTTCCTAGGTGGCGTATCTTTATCCACCTTAACCCCAGCTGCCTGGCTACTCGTTCGCATGGTCCTAAGGGTTTCTTCCAGGACTTTTGTGAGCCGTTCAATCGGATCTTCCCGACTCGACTCACTCACCTCCTTAGCCACGCTTGCTACCTTAGGCTTGGCGGTCGACCGCTTTTTGGACTTTGCCTTGTAAGCAAGTTCCGGCAGCATTAAATCTTCCTCTGCCGGAGGCGGTCGATATAACTTTTCTCGCTCGAGCGTTTGCTCGGCGTCCATCGCCAGCTCCAATAAATCTTCAACCGATTTGGCTTCAGCTCTCTTAAACAACCGCTGAAGCTGAGGTAGCATGTTACGGTAGAGATGGTCCAATTGCCTACGCTCGCTCGGGATCGGGTTGAGTTTTCGCATGATTGCGATTGAGCAGGTGATATAATCTCTCACCGGCTCATCCTCACCCTGTGTCCGAGCATTGGACTCCTCGATGAGCCTTTGCTGGAAGCTTTGGCTCATACCGTACCATTTCTTGGCAGATTTCACAAAATCTTGCCACGAGTGCCATTTGTCCTTCTCATTCCGGTACCACGTAGCTGCGGTTCCAGTGAGAAGTTCGGACAAGGACGGCAACACCTCGTCCTCGCTGAGGTTGGCGAGAATCCTACAGTCTTCGACTCTCGCAAGGAAGGCATCGATACTCTGGCTTTTGTCGCCAGAGAATCGGACTCCCCACTTACGAACCACCGCACCAACATCGCGCGGTGTTCCGGCCGATCTCGACGCTGATTGGCCGGACTCGTAAAAGTCCTTCAGATTAGGGTAGGGAGAGCTTGAACATGGAGGCTGTCTCGGTCTCCGTGTGTCACCCCTCCCCCAAGCTCCTCCAGCATCTGCATGAGGTGCTTGAGACCCCTCAGGCTCTACCTGCACGTGTTGTGGTCTGATGTCCGTCTCGTCCAGGGTGTACACGTATAGGTGTCCTGGGACTGGACATGTTGGGTTGGCTCTCGGGTTTTGTTTGTGCTGGAAGCTTGTGCACCGCTTGGCAAGTCCAACTTGCTGTTGACGGTGTGCATCTGTACTTCCAGCTCCTTAACCCGTTCCGTCAAGGTGGATAACTTACTTACTTGCTCCGCTAACATCCAAGCAAAATCCTTTGGTATCTCGAACTGAGCGCCAGTATGGGATACCAAAGTTATCCATTCTTCCTTGTCGGTTTCTCGGTCGGAGGTGTCCGACTGCCCATCTTCCTCTCGCTCGTCCGCATCTTCTACTTCTAGAGCGAGAGTCCTCTGTAGCACCTCTACTACATCTGGGTCAGAATCCGGGTCCGGAATCTCCGGATTCTGGGCAACCATGGACTTAAACCAATCTGTCCTCCGCCTGTTCCGCCTGACACGATCCTCATTTGAGTTTGTGTCGGCTGCGAACTCTTGAGCCGTATAATTGCCCAACAGCCACTGTTGGAGTCGTTCGGCTTTTTTATATACAGAACCGTCTGTACGCATCTCTAACGACTCCAAGTGCGCCTGGATCTGTTCGCTGGATTGCGTACCAATCCACTGATCGACTTGCGTGGTCATCGATTCCGCCATTTTAATTTTAACAAAATCACCGCTACGATTATTTACACAAAAAAAACTCTGAGTCGCTTTTCGCTTTACCTGTGCAAGGTATGCTTTTCTTCAAATTATTAGGTGGCTTTAAATAATAAAATTATTGGGCCACTAAGTTGAAGAATGAATTCTTTTCCCTTTATAATTACAAGAAGAAAAATTAAGCACACCTATTTGAAATTTGCTTTCCTGCCTAATATCAAAAACTAAGTTAAAGAATTATATTTCTGACTATTAATTTTACAAACAAATCGGGAGAAAAATAATTAACTATGTTACACGCGGGATTAATTTAATTTATTATAAAACAAATAAACATACAATATCAAACGTAAAAAGAAATTTTACGAATTGTTAATAAATTAAATTAAAAACAAGAAAAAATTTGTTTAAATCCGACTAAATACGAAAAAATCGAATTTACTCCGGCTCTCGGTCACCAACGCACGCTGTATATATTATAAAATAAATAAATAAATAATTGAATAAATAGATAAATAAATATAAATATATTCCTAAACAACTAAATGTGTACGCCGCTGTGACCTCTTACAATCGCAATGTTACAAAAAAATAATAATACAATTTTTATTGTAACGCGAGAGCCGGTCCGCGTTGTCAAAAATATAAATTTAACAAGCAAACTTCAAAACAGAAAAATTTTTACTCTTGCACAGGTGTTACAATTTTTATTAAGTCGGAAAACTAAATAACGCCGATTTTCCGACTAACCTACTCGAAATTAGGGACTCGGTATGTAAATTGCGGACCTCAAGGCGAATCGATCTATATTTCAATTTTAAAATTCAAATTTACTATTATTTACGTGTAATTAATTAAAAAAATTATTATTACCGACCTCGGATTTCTTTTAACCAAACTAAACAACAATAAAAGAAAATCCGGTTCAAACTTATAAATTATTGTCTAAATACAATAATTTAAAGGTTAGAATTAATCGCGAACCGATTAATCTAACTGCCGGTAATAACAAATATACTAATTAACGTAACTAGTATATAATAGAAAATTACACGTAAAATCCACACGTACTTAAAAAAATTAAATTTAAAATAAATTGATAACAACAAAAATCAATTAAATTAAATTAGATTCACTACCGTTTATAATAAAATCCTATTTTATAAGGGCACCTATATAAGCGCAGCTCGTATCACAAAAAAAACGCAATTTAAAAATTTACGTTGTGCGCCTCGTAGGCGCAATTTGGAAATTAACGTTGGGCGTAAAATAACCCAATCTATTAATTTACGTTGGGCGCCATGTAACAGTTTGGTTGCCGCGCGGATGTTTATTTTAATATCGCGGCTGCTCAGCGGTACGGTTAAACTTACCGTATTTAAATAAACATATTTTTCTCGCGATGCGGCGACGGTTACCTGTCCGTTCTACCAAATCTGTTAAATGTTAATCTGAAACCGAGTTACTGTTTCAGATAACAACCAGGTAAAATTCAAATCTGAAATTGACCGCGAAACAGGGATATCGCGTCGAGCACTTGTCAACCAGAAATATACGAGCTCTTAGGATTACGGAAGGAATCGTACGTGGGTTAAATTCAATTAATCGCACACCGGATTGAATTCTAATAATAATATGAATTTATTGAAATAAATAAACAAAGATAAATAATAAACAAAATATTTAATTGTCGCCGAGGTCTACGCTTTTATTACAAGTCGGTAAACGGCCGACTTGTAGAGAGAGGGGAAGGAAATATCACGAACTAAAATAATATATCCAGTCAACGAGACTGGTATAAAGCAACACGATTAAGTGCGAATAAAAAAACACGATCGCGTGAAGTGGTACCACTTACTTTGTACGCTGCTGTAGTCGTTGGTAAACAACGACCAGCCGATCGGTTGCTTTCTCTCTCTCTCTCTCACTCTCGCTGCGGTGTCGGACGGATTGTCCGCTCGCCCGTGCACCGGGGTTGTGTGGCTGCAGGCAGATGCACGGTGTAGCACCACTCACTGCAAATGCAGGATCGGCCTGCAGTCGAAACGCACACAAAACGCACGACAAATCACGGCACGGCGAAGCTAAACACGGGGCGCGGGGGGATCACACCTGTCACGTAAGAAGGTGGCTATCACTCTCTCCAGTGCGCGCGAATCTCCTCCTTACCTCTCTAATGAGGTGCGTGCGCGAATCTTTCGCGCGCGAAGTTGATCCCGCCCGTGTAGCTACGACGAACCGAGCCGAGCCGAATCTCGCCGGCTCGAACCGATGCGAACATTATGATACTGTTCGCTCGTGTTGCTCGAATTCGTCAAACGGTGAGGTAAACAGTACCTTACCGTTACAAATTATTGTACAAAAAGTAAAAAATTATTTTCTTTTATGCTATAATAAAAACTTACATTACAATACTTTTAATGTACAAAGGACAATTTAAACAAACAACAATTTTCTTTCTAAAAAAATAATATATGTATGTATAAAATAATATACCTGTTAATAAACAATTACATTGTAATCTATTTTATTTGTACCGTAAAATACAATTTCTATCTAAAAATTCTGAATATATATCTTATGTAAATAAATGCACTTACCACTTTTATAATTTTTCACTGTTTCCACTTGAAAATCTTTATGAAGTTGTGGTCTGAATTTTTGTTCTATACCATAATTATAAAATCAAAACAGATTCATAAGCTATTGTCCTAAACTCTTCGTACATAGTGCAACTGAAATTCTCCTTTAAGAAAAATGACCAAAATTGGAAGTGTGTTCACCTCTTGTAACTTCTCTATACCAAGTTGTTTGCGCTCTGAAATAAAAAAAAATTCCATGAATTCTAAAATGAATGACTTTATGTAAATTTTATGAATAATGAGTACAACAACGTGATTTATGTCAACATGATTTCTTTAGCTAAGAAAAGAAAACATATTATAATAATCATCATCACATCAAGAATTTATAACTTAGTTACAAAAAGTAAATTCAAGATTTTTTAATATCTTACCTTTTAAACAACGTGAATGCAATTTATGATACACTTGTTGAGTAAAACCGTTTACTTTCAATAACGAATGACTAGGATGTTGGAAAGTTGACAATGATTGCGGAGCACTATCGTAACTACTAGCTAAGAAACCTTTGTTTGAACTTGTATCAGCACTACTTCTGTAAATATAAAATAAAAAGAAAAACCTATTATTGTTGTAATAGAAAATAAAGCTAAATATTCAAAAACGTAAAAAATATCACATTAAGTAATGAAAGTTGTTAGAAGATAACACATTAAACATCAGTTAATGGATTGAAAATCTTAATGATGTTCGCAAAACACTTTAATTAATATTGCATAATTACATAATTTAACAATTGTTATATATGTTAAATAAAAATTATACTGTGCTTAAATTATAAATTTTATAAGCTTATTTCAAAATTAATATCTACGTAATTTATATATTTACCCTGAATATGTTCTCGGTCTTAATAATTGTAAGTGCCATTCTCTTAAAGTATTGTATTTATTATTACATAATAAGAACTTTAATAGTAAAATAATAAATACAACATCAAATGCAAATTTAATGTAATTTAAAATAAATTAAAAAATGTAATAAAATTTTTTGATACAAAATTTTATCGTTCGGTAATAATAAAATGTTACAAACCGTTAATGTATACCAGATCAACCTTGAGAAAGATTAAACGTCGCCAAAACTATCCCAATAAAAAACAAGAGGCTCGTGGTTATTGTTGAATTGAACCATTATTGTTCCACTTACTACCATTGTTACTCTTGTATTAAAATTCACTAGTAGTTGAAATATAATTCATAATTATCTTATATAATTTATCTTTAAATTTAATTATAATGTATTCTACAATTTAAAATATAAAAAAATAAATATTACTTAGTTATTGACAACTTAATATTTTCAAAAATAAATAAAATATAAATCTTATACAATAAATAAATTAACTAGATAATAAATAAAAATTATTTACCATCCAAAAATAGTTATTATTCTATTATTTTCAAACACTGCCAACATTGGACAAATACGACAAGAGCTTCTGCTATTTTGTAATGCTCACTTAACTTTATATTAGAATAACTAATATCATACAGTAAAACTACATGAAAATCATATAAAAACTATGTGTATACGTAATATATATATATATATATATACACATAATTTTCTATACACAATAAAATAAATAAACTAACTATCCGTTATATTTATTGTCCGTTTAAATAGTGCCATCAGCGCCATCATATACACATAAGAATAATGTATATCGCATTTTATGTAGAAATGGATCGAAGGAACGCGGACGCGTGCACACGCTGGTTAATTGGTAGCTTCACTTTAATTTTAACCTTTTACTTTTTGTTACATCTTTTTATTGGTAATGTATTAACATATCATCAACATTTATAAATATCCTCATTTCCTCTATTCAATTAGTTTTTTTTACCTCACTGACTCATTTTCTCGTATCTATAAAAACTTAACCTCTTAATCCCATAGTAGCGTTCACAACCAAAAAGAGCCTTTAGGGCTCTCTAAATCCATAAACATGTCCTTAATGAGCCCTCCTACCGAGGAGGACATTGAAATGTCGGTAGATAACTTTAAAAATACTTCTCATATATTTAAAGAACGAAAACGACAAATACCCATCTCTCCCTCAAAACTTCTTAACCCCAAAAAAAACCATCAATCTTGCGAACATACTACTAGCACATCTCAATCTGAAAATCATTCAATGTCAGATATAACATTCTCTCAACTTCCTAAATTAAAAGAATATCCCAAAGACATTCCTCCTCCTTACAAAATAATTGTTCAATCTAAATTCACAAATCTCACAACTGAAAATTCAACATCCAAAAATAAAATCTTTCCCATCAGAAAACTCATTCCTATTTTCCCAGATAATTCCTTTGAAGAGATTAAAAGATCAGGTAAAAACAAAGTAGTTTTAACTACCTATAAACGCTCTGTTGCAAATGATGTTCTTAAACTTAACCTCTTTAATGACTTATCTTTAGACGCTTTTATCCCAAGCAGTTATATTTTTAAAAAAGGTATTTTAAAAGGAATTTCTACTGATATGTCTGAAGAAGAAATTAAATGAAAAATATTGAGCTATCTTCTCCAGTCTCAACTCTAAAAATCATCAATGTTCGTAGATTTAATAGAAAAAATTTAAATGATGAAGGTAAAACCGAATATGTTCCAACTCGTACTATCCAAATAACGTTTCAAGGCCAAGTCCTTCCCCAATACGCCTTTCTTTATAAGGTTAGATATATGGTAGAACTATACATCCCAAACGTGATATTATGCACTAGCTGCTTCAGATATGGACATTCAAAAAACATTTGTAAATCGAAACCCAGATGTATTTACTGCGGTTCTATAAATCACTCGAAAGATAAATGTAATCAAGGAAAAAATGAAATTCCCACCTGTATAAATTGTAACGGAGATCATCTACCCACAGACAAACTTTGCAAACTCAAAGAAAAAGAACAACAAATTATAACTATGGCAACTAAGAAACAAAAAACCCCTCATGAAATTAGGACAGAACTTAATGAACAAACATATAAAAAAACTAGATTCTCTGATTTCCGTGAATTTCAACCCTCTTTTTCCCCTAATGAAATTAATGAACAACTCACTCCTAAATCTCGCACAACACTTTATCCTATAAGACTCAATTACAATAAAGCCCTCAGTAAACAAACATCAGATAAAGTTCAGTCCCAATCACGTAATATTACTCCAAATTCTGGCTATTCAGATGAACATAAAAAATGTCTAATTTCTACAAATGGTAATTACCACCTAAATCCTGAAATAACTCTCAAAACCTCAGTAAGTAATGATGAAATTCTCCCAACAACCTCAGACACAAATACCACTAATCTAGTAATTACTCCACTTAATGATGGTTACAAAATTAACAATATTCCCATGTCTTACACACAATTTGCAGCCATTTTTCAACTATTACATAATGACCCAAATTATCTATCAATCTCTACAAATGTTGACACTATATTCACTCAAACTGACAATTCTTCCCCTATTACTAACTAAATAAATCTCTTATATAACTAAAAGCATATTAAAAAAATAAAAAATATATATAAATATATATATATGGGCTATTTCACGTCAAGTGGTACGATGAAAATTTTAAATCGCTCCAAAATTTGAAAACAGGCTGGAAATATCTTTCAGAAGATAGAAAAAAATTTTTTAGGTGTTAAAAATAATTTGCCTAAGAGTTATTCCACCATGAAAAATGAAAATTTTTAATTTTTTAGAAAAATTTATATTTTTAAAGCCATTTATCTCAAAATCTATTGATTTTTTTGAAAAAACATTAAAAACAACTTTTGTTCAAAATAATCTTTAGAACTTATCTACCTGGGTTACAATTCTTAATTTTAACATCTCAAAGAGATAGGGCACTTGGAAATATTGAATATCAAAAAAAGGCGACCACGCCACAATCGATTTTGATCTAACACCGCTCAAAAGATCACATTTTTCGCGAGCTTTCGAATGGCGGTGGTTAGATTATTGGCCAAGACCGTTGGTGTAAGTTATACCCCATAAACCTCATAAAATCACTAATTTTCATGTATTTTAGGGCATAACTTACACCAACGGTCTTGGCCAATAATCTAACCACCGCCATTCGAAAGCTCTCAAAAAATGTGATCTTTTGAGCGGTGTTAGATCAAAATCGATTGTGGCGTGGTCGCCTTTTTTTGATATTCAATATTTCCAAGTGCCCTATCTCTTCGAGATTTTAAAATTAAGAATTGTAACCCAGGTAGTTAAGTTCTAAGGATTATTTTGAACAATAGTTGTTTTTAATGTTTTTTCAAAAAAATCAATAGATTTTGAGATAAATGCCCTAAAATACATGAAAATGAGTGATTTTATGAGGTTTATGGGGTATAACTTACACCAACGGTCTTGGCCAATAATCTAACCACCGCCATTGGAAAGCTCGCGAAAAATGTGATCTTTTGAGCGGTGTTAGATCAAAATCGATTGTGGCGTGGTCGCCTTTTTTTGATATTCAATATTTCCGGGCGTTATATTTCTTCGAGATTTTAAAATTAAGAATTGTAACCCAGGTAGATAAGTTCTAAAGATTATTTTGAACAAAAGTTGTTTTTAATGTTTTTTCAAAAAAATCAATAGATTTTGAGATAAATGGCTTTGAAAATAGTAATTTTTCTAAAAAAATTGAAAAATTTCCATTTTTCATGGTGGAATAACTCTTAGGCAAATTATTTTTAACACCTAAAAATTTTTTTCTATCTTCTGAAAGATATTTCCAGCCTGAATTCAAATTTTGGAGCGATTTAAAATTTTCATCGTACCACTTGACGTGAAATAGCCCATATATATTTTATATATATATAAAAAAATAAAAAAAAAATATATATATATATATATATATATATATATATATATATACTAATATTTATTTGCAATTTGATCTCATCTATCTATTTGCTTATAAATTATACTATACACATTTATCTTTTTTAAATCTCACTACAATCTACATCAATATGTCACACAATTTAAAATTTTACAATGGAACTGCCATAGTTTGAGAAATAAATTGCACTCTCTAAGAGATATAATTTATGACTTTGACATAATCTTCTTAAATAAAACTTGGCTTAATGAAAATATAAATATCAACATCCCTGAATATTCTATTATAAGAAAGGATAGAGAACTCAGCCAACATGGAGGTGTAGCTATCCTTATTAAAAATAATATAATTTTTCATGAAGAAAAAAATATCTTTTATCAAGAAAATTACTTAGAAACTCTTGCGATTTCTATCTCTTTACACGACAATGATCACCTTTAAAATAATAAACTATTACTACTAACACTCTACCACCCTCCTTCAAATACCATAACAAAACAATCTTGGAAAAATTTACTAGACTTCACAAAAAACTTCAACTATGTTTTTATTGCAGGCGACTTTAACGCTCACCACTATTTTTGGGGTTCACACAAAATATGCCAATCTGGCGACAATTTATTAGATGTACTAATTGACTTTGACCTCATTCTTATGAATGATGGCTCTCACACTCACTTCTCATCTTCTACTATAAACAATAATAATAACTCAAACGTCATATCTTCATCTCCCATAGATCTTACCTTTATTTCTTCTAATATATCTCATTTAACAACATGGTACATACATCCTGACAATATGAACAGTGACCACTTTCCCACTGTATCTACAATTTTCTTAAAACCTAAATTAATTCCTACTAATTTAACTCACAAAATAAACTATAAAAATATAAATTGGCAACACTATTCCATACTTTTAGATAGATATATAAAAGAAAACAAAAAATCAATTACCTTACTTTCTTCAGAAAAACAATATAATCTCTTAATAAATCTCTCTATTTATACTATTAAAAAATTAATTAAAAAAAAAGAACATCAATGAGTCATCATAATAGCTTTGACTCCTTATTATCTCTTCCAAGCATTGAGGATTTATCATCTCCTCATTTAATAAACATCAAAGAATCTTTTACTCACAAACCCTCAAAAGCTCCATGGTGGAATGATGAATGCTCGTCCCTAGTACAGAATCGCAGAAAGGCATCAAATAATCTCTTAAAAAACCCTAGTTATGATAATCTTTCAATTCTGAAAAAAACTGAAAAAGAGACCCATAAAAAATTGCAAACAATCAAATCTATTAACTTCAGAAAATTTATTGAGGAAAATCTATCTTATAACACTCTAGAAAATATCATTTGGAATACTGTTAAAGCTTTTAAACACAATAAAAATAAAATCTCAAATATTGCAATTAATAATCTCAACATAATAAATAATTCAAAAAAATTTATTGAAAACTACTGCCCTCCATTAACATTTTTTCCAATTTTGCTGAACCTACATTCGATTTGTCAGAACCATTAGATTCTAAATCCTCCTTTATAGATGATTCATTTACCCTCGAAGAACTCAATTTAGCAATAGGAGCAATGAAACTCCAATCCACCTCTGGTCTAGATCAAATAGACTATAAAATGATCTTAAAGTCTCCTCCTTCGTTCCACGAAATGCTATTATCTTGCATCAATTACTACTTTAATAATGGTCTGACTCACTCTAGTTGGAAAAACTTCCTCATAGCTCTAATTCCCAAAAATAAAGACAATAAATTCCGACCCATTTCTCTAGCATCTTGTATACTAAAATTAACTGAAAGACTTATCAATTCTAGATTATACCACTATATTGAACAAAATAAAATTATTCCTGACTCACAAAATGGCTTCAGGAGAGATAAATCATGTCAACATGCTCTTTCTTCTTTAATTGTTGATATTCAACTAGCTATGCTTAACGAAGACATCACTTGTTGCTGTGTAATCGACATCAAATCTGCTTTCGATGTTAAAACAAGAAAATTTATCTTTAATCTTATATTTAACCGACAACTTTATTTTAAAATAGCAAATCAACTACAAGGACCATTTACTAAAAGCACAGGTGTTCTTCAGGGTTGCGTTCTAAGCCCTCTTCTATACAACCTATACGTATCAGAACTCTATCAACATATTCATAACTCTAAAATTCAATTAATTCAATACGCTGATGATACCTTGGTATATAGTTCCGGTAAAGACCCACAACAAGTATATCATTATTAGAAGTTTCTTTAAATGATATCAATACTTTCTTTAAATCAATAAACTTAACAATCTCTCCTGAAAAAACTAATTTTATCATTTTCTCTCATCCTAAACAGAGTCACAATTTTTCCAACCTTCAGCTTAATTTTAATAACTGTATAATTCATTCCTCAAAATCTATTAAATATCTGGGTTTGTATATTGATAGCTCTTTAAATTGGAATGAACATGCAAAATTTATCATAGGTAAATCAAATAGATTGATGAATATATTAAAATTCCTAAGAGGTACTTGGTGGGGGGACATCCACAAATACTACTTAAAATCTACACTGGACACATTAGAGCTACCTTTGAATATAGCATGTACCTAATTCATATATCAGATACTAATCTCAGAAATAAAATTCAAAAAATACAAAATCAATGTATACGCTTAGCTTTAGGATATAGACAATCCACCCCTCTAAATGTTATGCATGCTGAAGCCAATATCCCCTTCATTGAACAAAGACTAAGCTATCATTCTAATAAATTCATTCTTAAGCTACTCTCACAATTTAAATCTTCTCTAATTGATAAAATACAGTTATTAAACTCTCAAATCTCACACTTTAACCTTTCAAATTCCTATTTACTTAAATCATATAGATCAATGCTCCCATTAACCAACAATCTTATTAGAACACACTCTACTCCCCTACCTTTTAATTATGATTATTCTATTGTCACACATCAACCAAATATTGATACTGACACTGGATCTAAAATAAAACAATCTCCTTTCCCTAACGTAGAATTCAAAAACGAGAAAGGCAGAAAGAAGGAAGCCAAGAGTCGGCCGCTTTCCCGACCGTTGGAGTGAGAGAGAGAGAGAGAGACAGAGAGATAAGCACGAGGACGAGCTATCTCTCCTTTACCCAGTCGTTTCCCGCCGAGACGCGATATTTAGAGAAGCGGTAAGTGGTGCACCACGTTTAGACCCGCGTATCTACTTAAGATTTTGCGTCCCGATTTACCTGGTACGGTCCAGGTGAGGAAGCGTTCCTCCTTTCCCCCCTCTCGTGACAATACCCGCACGGATAGACAGGTCGGTGGTTCGCGGGAACCACTTCACGAGAGAAGGCGCGCGTGACGTAGGAAGCTTCTACGTCAAAGCTCTCTACGTCAGAGATACATACGTCACACGGTGTGACGTATGCCATCAGGTTAAGCAGCCGATCATATCCGGATCGGTTGCTCGTAACTCGACAGTTAAACAGATTTTAACTAACTTGTTTGCGCTGACCTCGGGGGTAGTCATCGGTACGACTCCCCGTAAATTGTTAACGTTAATTTATTGTTTATTTATTATTATTTAATTGGTAATTTAATAAATTGACTCGGCGAGAAAAACTTTCTCGCCGATTAGCGAATAATATCAATTGTTGGTAGTGTTTTACCGGTTACCGTCCTATCCTACGAAAACCGCCCTCTCCGGTGTTTATTCTAGTTGGCAATTTTGGGCATAGGGCCCAACACACGGTATCTAAGTCAAACGGAGTGTTTGACGTTGTTAACGGCATTGCACGGTAATCAAAGTGATTCCCGGCCGCATCGTGGGACTGCACACTTAAGGTTGGTAAGTCGGGACAGATTGGGCCTAACCGTGGTCCTTACATATCCCCAGTACCCACCCCGTTACAACTTTCAAAACTATTACGATGAGCACTACTCCAAAACCTGGTTTTTTAAATGATTTACCTCAAGATCTCATATCACCACTATTAATCGAATAAGATCCAACCATTATTTCCTGGCAGCCAGTTTATTTAGGAAAAACATGGCACCTTCTCCTACCTGCCCTCATTGCGGAGATTTCCAGGACATAGATCATGTTCTCTGGGATTGTCCAACATATAACAATCAAAGACGCCCATTATTAAAAAAATTAGAACGCTACTTTTCTAAATTAAAACAGCCCTACTCATTAAATACTACCTTATTACTAAAATTTCCTAAAAATCCTCTAGCAGACTTTATACACGAATTCTTAAAAAAATGTAACTTATCTATTTAATTTATAATTTTCATTTTCTGAATCATAATAATATTATAATAACATTATGTGTCTCAATATTACACATACATTACCATCTAAAAGGTGCTTTCTTTTATAACTATTTATATTTTTATAATAAAAACAAAACACAAACAATCATTTCAAAACGATTTCCTTCGATCTCATAAAAAAGTATAACATATTCTGCTCAACAAACAAAAGTTTAAACTCTCCCCTTTACCAACAACCGGACAAGTTTTAATTTGGCATATCGGCGTCTTAGGTTGAGAACCACGGCCATCAAATAAAAAGAAGAAAGAAGCATTTTATGTAACCCGCGTCCCGTATCCCAATTTGAATTTCAAATTTTTTTTTATTTTTTTACAAAAATATTTATTTATAATAATTCTCTTTTTTTATTTATTTTTTAATACAAAAAATCGAATAAAAAAAAGAATTATAAAAAAAATTTTATTTATTAAAAAAAACTAATATTTTTATAACAAAATTTGATATAAAAAATATAAAACAGTAAAAAATATTTACCGCACACAAGAATAAAATTTTTAAAATAATCTAAACCCTGTAAAGCATGTTTTCAATATGTCCAAATTATTCTAAAATTTTAAATTAAATTTTAATTAAAATTTTTAAATAAAATTAAACAAAAAACTTTGTTCTTAAACTTGAAAAATTTGGACTTGAACGTTAAATAAACATAACGAATTTATTGTGTCCGCGAATTCTAAGAATATATTGATTTTATATTACTTAAATATATTTGTCTTTTCAAATATTATAATTACTTTTTTCTTAATTTATATAATTAAAAAAAAAAGAAATTATTAACGTTTACATGTTATTAATAACATTGTAATTTAAAATAGAAGTTAATAATTCACTCTTCATGTACATAATTCAATTTATGACTTTGTTCACTAAGCTTTTCACTTGACAAATTCATCAATTTAAACATAAAGTACATATAGGTACCATACACTACTCTAAATATACTACCAAAGAAGGCACCCGATAACACATCTTTGGGATCTAAATTAAATTTATATAATGCTCCAGTAACCATTCCACCAGCTGCATAATAAAAAAAACAAAGCTTCATACAAATGAATTTCTTCAAAAATCAACAAATTTAAACAATATACATGAATGCTGCTCTATATCGAATAAATAAATTAATTATATTGTTTCATATAGACTAATTTAAATTGCACAATATTTTATCACATTTACTTACCTTTACTGTCCAAAATATACGTCTCATTAATATTGTTTTACCAAATATTCTTTAGAAAGAACATTAATGTAAAAAAAATAAACTATACGGTTTTATATACACATATGTAAATGATGTACATATGTATTTTTTTAACGTTACCTCTTCTTTCAAAAATGTGTTTCCTATTACTTCTTTCTTGCCAAATATTTTTTTTTAATTTTTGAGATATTTGAGGAACAACACTTTTCTCTTCAATACATTGATATTCAGAATATTAGAATAATATCTAAAATTTAACATCTATAAATACATTTTAAATTTATTATTAGAACATACATGTATATGCAAAATAATAATTCTGCATACTATAATTACAATTCTAATTATTATTATTATTATTATTTTATATAATAATAAAAACCACCAACGGTGCGAGGGCGAAGCGCGAGCTATATTCGGTCGTACCTTATAAATTTTTGTTCTCAAGGCGCAGCCTGTATAAAAATAAAGAGAGTGTAAATTAGTCATTTTTACGAACGTTGGTGCCACAATTCTATGATGCGCAAGCATCGGGTAGTTCCCGTAACTGCTTGGGTTATTCCGTCGTACCCGTCTAGTAGGTCAGTGTCAACGCGCCAGGGTGTCATTGTGCCAGGCAGGGTTGCCAGATAGGTTGAGAACCACGGCCATCAAATAAAAAGAAGAAAGAAGCATTTTATGTAACCCGCGTCCCGTATCCCAATTTGAATTTCAAATTTTTTTTTATTTTTTTACAAAAATATTTATTTATAATAATTCTCTTTTTTTATTTATTTTTTAATACAAAAAATCGAATAAAAAAAAGAATTATAAAAAAAATTTTATTTATTAAAAAAAACTAATATTTTTATAACAAAATTTGATATAAAAAATATAAAACAGTAAAAAATATTTACCGCACACAAGAATAAAATTTTTAAAATAATCTAAACCCTGTAAAGCATGTTTTCAATATGTCCAAATTATTCTAAAATTTTAAATTAAATTTTAATTAAAATTTTTAAATAAAATTAAACAAAAAACTTTGTTCTTAAACTTGAAAAATTTGGACTTGAACGTTAAATAAACATAACGAATTTATTGTGTCCGCGAATTCTAAGAATATATTGATTTTATATTACTTAAATATATTTGTCTTTTCAAATATTATAATTACTTTTTTCTTAATTTATATAATTAAAAAAAAAAGAAATTATTAACGTTTACATGTTATTAATAACATTGTAATTTAAAATAGAAGTTAATAATTCACTCTTCATGTACATAATTCAATTTATGACTTTGTTCACTAAGCTTTTCACTTGACAAATTCATCAATTTAAACATAAAGTACATATAGGTACCATACACTACTCTAAATATACTACCAAAGAAGGCACCCGATAACACATCTTTGGGATCTAAATTAAATTTATATAATGCTCCAGTAACCATTCCACCAGCTGCATAATAAAAAAACAAAGCTTCATACAAATGAATTTCTTCAAAAATCAACAAATTTAAACAATATACATGAATGCTGCTCTATATCGAATAAATAAATTAATTATATTGTTTCATATAGACTAATTTAAATTGCACAATATTTTATCACATTTACTTACCTTTACTGTCCAAAATATACGTCTCATTAATATTGTTTTACCAAATATTCTTTAGAAAGAACATTAATGTAAAAAAATAAACTATACGGTTTTATATACACATATGTAAATGATGTACATATGTATTTTTTTAACGTTACCTCTTCTTTCAAAAATGTGTTTCCTATTACTTCTTTCTTGCCAAATATTTTTTTTTTAATTTTTGAGATATTTGAGGAACAACACTTTTCTCTTCAATACATTGATATTCAGAATATTAGAATAATATCTAAAATTTAACATCTATAAATACATTTTAAATTTATTATTAGAACATACATGTATATGCAAAATAATAATTCTGCATACTATAATTACAATTCTAATTATTATTATTATTATTATTTTATATAATAATAAAAACCACCAACGGTGCGAGGGCGAAGCGCGAGCTATATTCGGTCGTACCTTATAAATTTTTGTTCTCAGGCGCAGCCTGTATAAAAATAAAGAGAGTGTAAATTAGTCATTTTTACGAACGTTGGTGCCACAATTCTATGATGCGCAAGCATCGGGTAGTTCCGTAACTGCTTGGGTTATTCCGTCGTACCCGTCTAGTAGGTCAGTGTCAACGCGCCAGGGTGTCATTGTGCCAGGCAGGGTTGCCAGATGGCGATTTTTTTTCCTTGTTGCTCTTGCTTAATAAACATCTATATACGTAAGAGAGAAAAGGAAAAAAAATCGCCAACTGGTCACTCTGGTGCCAGGGCCGCTAGAAAGGTCTGTTCGCGCGAATTTGGGAGGGGGTCTGTCGCGACAAGAAGGCTTTCCAACTTAACTAAATTTACGCACTAAATTCAAATTTGTGCGCTGGTTAAGCAAATTTCTTTTGTCTGTGTTTATATCATAAAATCGCATGAGAGAAAATTCATGTTACTAGATGTACCTTGATTTAAATACTAATTTTATATATTATGTAATTATGCAGTAGCTAAGTAAATATATCATAAAGAAATTATGAAATTATTAACGTGTTGAATGATTGCGTTAAGCTACATTTACATGGAATGATTCATATATACGTACATATATTTATATATTTATATAATGGTGTGGAAACATGGATGTAACGAATAAATACTGGAGAAAAATGGAGGATAGGATTTGTAAGTTATGTAATAAAGATTTAGGCACACTTAAGCATATTTTGGAAGATTGCCAAAATACCAAGGATTTTATGGAGGAGTTACCAGGAGATAAATATAACAGAGTCGAAATGATAACAAAAAAAAGACAAAACATTAAAGAATTTTTTTATATAATCTTATAAATTACAAATTTTAAGCCTGAAATGTGTCGCATTGCGTGCCTGTCTACCATCTCTTCCGACTGATCTGTTTCGTCTGCATCTAGATTAATATATAATTATTAAATATTTTTATTTATTTTTATAGTATATATTGGCAAAAAAAATTAAGCGGCTGATATCGAATTAAAATAACGTGTGATGTAGTATCCCGCGCATTACACCACGTGGAACATACTTCTACCTGATATGATTTTCTCAATCTTCAATATCAATAATACGTATATATATATCTATATTGTCCTCCTCACTGCCGTCGCCGACTCTGGTCTCGGGTTCTTGGTGCCCGGAAAAGGGGGGGGTGAGGAGACTCAATATTGTTAAAAATAATTATAACAAGAATATATAAAAACTTCCATTAACGTATTTATTATAATTTACTTTTATAAATTTATTCCCGACAATTATTTTCGAATGTAATATTATTTTATACGGGCCCGATCTTCCCGTCACACTATTCTAACAAAACACCGTAAATTATATATATATACTAATCAACCGCGGTGAGGAACCCGATTCATTCCGAAAAAAAATATATATTATAAAAATGGCCACGTGCAGACCACTCACCGCTTTTGCTTTATTCTCCTCCTCTGTTCTATTCCTTCTCCTTAAATATTCGAACTTTCAATTTAAGATGATTATATTCCTTTTTTTTTCTATTATTAATTCCTCCAATATCCCTTCAGCTAAAGACAATTCCTCCTTATAATTCCAAAATAACTATTCCTCACGATTGACTATCAATTACTTCCTCTCAACAAAATGTCTCGATGCGTCTCCTGCAAGGTATCGGCGGTGAGTCACTGGTCGTTCTTCTTCCTCGATATCCTTTTCCGTTTTTCCGTTACACGGCGCTACTCGTATCCTTCTTTGCCGTAGTTCTTCTCCAATACCGTTCTCCTATCGTCTGGTTTGAATTTCCTGCCAACTACTGTACCGCCACCTATTCCTCCCTTCTTCAACCTCTCTCCTAGTGGCGGTACAACTCTTGCAAAGATGATCCGCAGCGGGCGGGAACCCTCAGGATCACCAGCGAAGGCTACCCAAGGAGTCCTCCAGAGTACGAGTAGTCATCGCTGGACCACTATTGGACCCCAGGATTCTAATACGTATCCAGGTAATAATATTATACATATATTCTCATTTCTTACTTATCTTTATTACCATCTATTATTTTAATTTATATTCATAAGTTTTTGTTTATTTCTTACTAATATATATGTTTTTGTTTTAGGTGTGCCCCGCTCTGACAATCTCCCCCTTGATAACATGTATTTGTATGTGGGCTAGTGAGGTTCGCCTCACAAACGTTATATATTTAAAATATCATATGTTATACTTTTAAAACAAACTATTTTGTCCATGCATTGATACAGAATTATTTTATACATAAAAATGTAAATTATTCTAGAATAGGTTTCTACTAAAGTATTTTTAAAAGCATGCAGCATTAAGTACTATATTACGTTTATTATTTAGGTAAGTGAGAATATTAAACAGGAGAATTGGTTTGTATGAATCAAATATAAAAGATTCTTCTTATTTTTCACTAATTATATTATTTTTAATATTAATTAAGCATCTCCCAATCAAGTGCGGATTCTTTTGGTTTGTATGATGATTATATATGTATGTATGTATACATATATATATGAGCAAATCCACGGAACCTTTGATTTTCATTTGAAAAATTTTTTTTTTTTTTTTTTGGGAGGCACATTGATTTTAATGGAGATTTCTACTTCTTTAGAGGTTAAATAGTAGGAAAATATGAGGGCCCCTATTTCTTTTCAAGACTTATCTAAGAAATTAACGATTAAAATATTAATGAGGGGTATCATAGGGTAAATTATAAAAAATCACTTCGTAAATAAACAGAACATTTTTTATTCTATAATTTTATGAATATAACAACATAATTAAGTCTCTTATTTAACAAAAATTAAAATATCTAACAACAATTTTTCATATAAAAGGATGTTTTCAAGTGCCGTTACAGTACTGTAATTTTCTTTTCCTAGTAACAATGGTTTTTTTTGTTTGAGTACTTGTAACAGGAATTTCATTTTTTGCTCCATAAATCTTCCAACTTGAAGGTTTCAATTGGTAATGAGTACATGGCAAATTATTTGAAACATTCATTACATGATAAATAATTTTCTTTTCGCATACTTCTCTTTAATGGTAAACAAACTACTTGACTGAATGATATGTGTGTGTATGTGTGCGCGCGCGCGGGTGAGTGTGTGTGTGTGTGTGTGCGTGTGTGTGTGTGTGTGTGTGTGCGTATTTATATTAGCTTTTCTGTTGAAATAACCTATTTCGTATAGTCAATTTGGACTTCAGTTCAAAGGTATAAAATTTTATACTTTTATACAGCTTATATTATCTAAATTAACAAAAAATTCAATTGAGGTTTTACGTAGATGACTCAATAATCTACTAAAAAGTAAAGAGATATAGTTTATATATGCTTTTTTTGTGAATGTCGAGTGTGCCATGCGAAAATGAAAATTTGGAAGACTAGGGGCCCGAGATTTTGAAAAGTTTAAGGTAGAATTGCTAGTAAAGAAAAAGAGGCACAGCTAAGCACAAAAAAGAATAAGAATCCTTATTGCAAATCGAAAAAAGCAATATTAGTCACAATAGCTATAAACAAAACTTATCTTTGTATAATATCAAAATTCTAAAATTTCCTAAATTTACAAAACTGACTTCCTCAAGAGTTGCGATTTTTATTTTTCTGTATCATGAAGGCACACTATTCTAACACTTTTAGTTTAATAGGGTAGATGGTGTAGGTTGTCAAAAAAAATTTCTGTAACATTTGGTGAAGAATTATAATTTCTATAAGCTTAAAAAATAGGAAAATATGAGGGCCCCTATTTCTTTTCAAGACTTATCTAAGAAATTAACGATTAAAATATTAATGAGGGGTATCATAGGGTAAATTATAAAAAATCACTTCGTAAATAAACAGAACATTTTTATTCTATAATTTTATGAATATAACAACATAATTAAGTCTCTTATTTAACAAAAATTAAAATATCTAACAACAATTTTTCATATAAAAGGATGTTTTCAAGTGCCGTTACAGTACTGTAATTTTCTTTTCCTAGTAACAATGGTTTTTTTTGTTTGAGTACTTGTAACAGGAATTTCATTTTTTGCTCCATAAATCTTCCAACTTGAAGGTTTCAATTGGTAATGAGTACATGGCAAATTATTTGAAACATTCATTACATGATAATAATTTTCTTTTCGCATACTTCTCTTTAATGGTAAACAAACTACTTGACTGAATGATATGTGTGTGTATGTGTGCGCGCGCGCGGGTGAGTGTGTGTGGTGTGTGTGCGTGTGTGTGTGTGTGTGTGGTGTGTGTGCGTATTTATATTAGCTTTTCTGTTGAAATAACCTATTTCGTATAGTCAATTTGGACTTCAGTTCAAAGGTATAAAATTTTATACTTTTATACAGCTTATATTATCTAAATTAACAAAAAATTCAATTGAGGTTTTACGTAGATGACTCAATAATCTACTAAAAAGTAAAGAGATATAGTTTATATATGCTTTTTTTGTGAATGTCGAGTGTGCCATGCGAAAATGAAAATTTGGAAGACTAGGGGCCCGAGATTTTGAAAAGTTTAAGGTAGAATTGCTAGTAAAGAAAAAGAGGCACAGCTAAGCACAAAAAAGAATAAGAATCCTTATTGCAAATCGAAAAAAGCAATATTAGTCACAATAGCTATAAACAAAACTTATCTTTGTATAATATCAAAATTCTAAAATTTCCTAAATTTACAAAAACTGACTTCCTCAAGAGTTGCGATTTTTATTTTTCTGTATCATGAAGGCACACTATTCTAACACTTTTAGTTTAATAGGGTAGATGGTGTAGGTTGTCAAAAAAAATTTCTGTAACATTTGGTGAAGAATTATAATTTCTATAAGCTTAAAAAATAGAAGATGAGTACTACTTCCATCGTCAAATTTGCAAAAATGCAACTTTATGAAGCCTCTAACAAAAAGCTAATGAAAACAGCTTTAAAAAAATGATAAGGACCCTTCATCGAATTACTTTTTCTACCAGAAACCGTTGTTATAATGTTGCTAGGTCTGCTTATTTACTACTATATTACCCGCTTCCCCAAAATTAAAAGTTCTGTGGATTTGCTCATATATATATATATATATATATTGAATCGTTTTCATTACATGATAAAATTGTATTACATTCTTAGCAATAACGATTACTGCAATAGCATAATAGTAAATTTTAATTATAAAAATAATATTTGCTAAAAAATAAATTCGCACATTTATGAGTGAATTCTTGTGGCTTATATAAGCTAAAAGATAGATGCGCATAATAGTGTCCTTTTGATTGTATACTCACGCACGTAATTAAATAGCGATGCAGGTTCAGTTTAAAAAAGTCATGTTTTGGTGGCTTTTGAAAATACAAAAATGCAAACAAAAAATGCGTGTGTCGTTTTAAATGATATACTTAATATTAATGCAGTTACTTGATAAGATTTAAAGTTTATATTTATTATTTCTTACTATAAAGACACGATTTATTACAATGTAAAATTATGCATATTTTAATATAATAATTGATATAATATATAAAATATATAAATATATGTACGTATATATGAATCATTCCATGTAAATGTAGCTTAACGCAATCATTATTTTCAACGCGTTAATAATTTCATAATTTCTTTATGATATAAACACAGACAAAAGAAATTTGCTTAACCAGTGCACAAATTTGAATTTAGTGCGTAAATTTAGTCAAGTTGGAAAGCCTTCTTGTCGCGACAGACCCCTTCCCAAACTCGCGCGAACAGACCTTTCTAGCGGCCCTGGCACAATGACACCCTGGCGCGCTGAAACTGACCCGGCCTACTTAGCCTACTCTATTTTCGCACTGTCACTTATGTATTGCTCATTTGATCTTTTCATTTGTATCGATTGTATCTTTTTCTTACGAGACTGAATTAACTATCTCTCAATTATATATTATATTAAAAGTGAATCTGTTTATAATGGCTGAAAAGAAAATTCTAAACAAAAAAAGTCAAATAAGTATGTATTCGTTTTTTTTTGGTGGGAAGGGGGAGCGAAGAAAATTAATTTTTCTTCACTACTAATTCTTTTTTAAAAAAATATATAATTATATTATTAAGATAGGATGTACTAACAATGTTCATATTGAAGGGAGAATCTATATTGCATAAGGAAAAGAAATTTTTTTCTTCTCTTCAACAATTCCTAATAGTAGAATTATTAATTGAATAAATGTAAAAAAAAGTAAACTAATATTTAACTCTATTATTTAACTTTTCAGAAAATATATATGTAAGCATTCAAATATTATCGAAGAAAATTGTAAATTTAAAAAAAAAAAATGTGGCTACGAAAACAAAAAATAATAACATATACTTTTAACATGACTTGATGTGTACTAAAAATTAGGAGTAAAAACTAAAGATAAATAAATTTTTCATCTACAGAAAACACATTTAATAATAATTATACAATTTTTGGGAATGTCTAGAAAAAGAAAAAAGTAATAATAAAACCCTTTTTTTTATTTAAGCTTCTATTTTTATAGGTGAACTATATCAACACTGTTAAACTGTTTGAAATAATGTAATAGAAGTATGTAAAATAATAACAAACGAAGTTGAACTACGAAATACATAATTGTAATATGGTTTATAAAGTTTACCATAAGAAATAAAGAAAAATTAATCGAAATAATGTTTATAATTTAAAATTAATTATGATATCTTATGTTAAGAGAAATAATACTATAATAATAATATTGATCAACGACGAGTGCGTCGTTTTTAAAAAGGGGGGGAGTTGTCGCGTCCCGACGAAAATTATATTATTTTTCGTAAAAAGAAGTACTGCGCAGTATAAAATAAAATTATGGCGAAGAAGACTAACGAAATAAGGTTGATAAAGAATGATTCTAAGTAAATGCAGTAATATAAAGCCTAATTTATAGAGCTAAGGGACAGATTAATTTACGAGCGTTTTAAATGAAAAAGAGTGATAAGTAGAGTTGAAGATATTATTCAAAGCCAATACGCATGTAAGCGGGATTGCCGATAGTGAGATCAAAACGAAGGGTTGCGCAAGAGTTTTTGTATACAGCACTATAAAATCAATGCTCAGAGAAGAACCGGCGATGAGAGACATGGACTAGAAAACTCAAGCATTAGAAGGAAGTAATAAATTAAGCCGTTTTTTTGGGTAATGTCGTAGTAATAAAAGGGGGACAGCAAATTCGCCGAATTAACTACGAAGCGATACAGAAAATGCAGGGGATTCGATAATTTTTTGATCACGCACAACTAACGGTCCAATCGGGTGCAAGCACAGAAAAATCGAGATCTAATTACGCAATTTCCATCTAAAGCAAAGCGTAAGCCAAGGACAAATGCATAGATTTTTAGAGTATATGAAAAGGACTCAGAACAGACACAGCCACTCCTAGTTTTTCGTCTAAAGCTTCCGTAAGGCGAAGTTCTGCTAGTCAACTCTCTAATTTTTATCCGAAGGCGAAGCTCTGCTACTCGGACTTTAAAAAAATATGCATTGAAAGTCAAGAGAGATCTTGTATTCGGGAATCGAGACGTGTCGTTGGTATCTTCGAGCCTTAGTCAAGGAACTACGACTTCGACATCTGGCAATCATCGAACTCCGAATGCATACGCATCTAACATGGGCGTCCGCAGGTCTAGCGGGACATCACCAAGCCACTTGACGCCGCTATCTACGTTCGAGGCAGACCTTCGTTCCTTACCATATATATATGTGGGCATATCTCAGGAACTTTTGATTTTCGACATTCTGAAAAAATAAAAAAAAAAAATGGTGGCACACTCATATAACCGATTGGACCTTATTCCTTGAATTATCAAACACAATAATAAAATGTTGAAATCCAGTTTTCAAGCACGGTAATTTAAAAAAACGAATAATGAAAAAATATTTAATTTCTTGCGATTTCATTTTTCGTTGCTAGCCGTTCAGTCTCTTTTTGCCGTTTTTCCTTTTCTTGTTTTCTTTTTTCTTGTATTTTTAATCGCTTTATTTCTTTCAATGTGTTTCTTGACAAAGCCGCGAAGAGCATCAAGTCTTTTAAGTCAATCTAGTCATACTACGGAATTGTCCAGGATCTTTAAGTTCTGTTTCTCCACTTCCCTGCAGAGACTCTTCACAGGTTGTGGATGACGTCTGAAGTTTAAGTACGCGGGTAGGGTTTTTGTACATGACTATATTGCCCTGTTTATTGCATGGCGAAATTCGTGCAAGTACGTGTTCCACCTACCGTGATCCGAATCCACAAACGTCGCAATCATTGATTCTCTCGACTAGGTTGGCTTGTGGCCGGTAAGAAGGGGTTCTGACATGTTTTATGCCATATTCCTCCAGCATTAGGGACATTATGCCGTTAATGAAGTCAGTCCCATTATCCGTTATTAGGAAATCTGGTGTTTCCCAACGGAAGACTACTAGTTCTTCGAATGCTTTCGACACCGACTTAGCAGTCATCGTACGTAATGGTCTGAGCTGTATCCATCTCGTACATAAGTCTTGAAATACGATGATAAATTCGTATTGATTTCTACTATGTAGATGTTCCCATTCCGTCTGCTGCCACAACAGCCTAGGGTCTCTTAATGTTCCGTTTACCCATCAAGCCTTGAGGACCTGCTTGAGATGTCTTGTAGCTCTGACAGATCAGACACTGTAAGACGAATTGGTGGATAATTGGCGGCGGCCAACAGTAGTCTCTTGCAACAGGTCCATAAGTTTTTTCGACCCCATATGACCCATAGATAGGTGGAAATGAGAGTCTACTATAACTCGGTTCCTCTGCTCTAAGGGTAGAACAAGGCGCTAGCCTTCTTCTTGTTCTGTTACAGCGTCCAGGAGTTTGTCGCGTGTAAAACGATATAGCATATCATCCTCAATGTTCCCATGCGAAATCTTTGAAGACTTGAGCATATGTCCTTTAATGTCGCGATTTACCATGGATTCGTAATTACTTCGAACAAGGCAATCTCTTCTTCATCGGGCTCAGGATTGACGGCACGAGAAAGCACGTCTGGGACGTAGTGCAAGCTCCTTTCTTATGCACTATTTCAAAATTTCATTGCTGCACTTCAAGTATCCATCTTGTCAACTTACCCAATGGCTCCTTGAGATTTTTGAGCCATTTTAGAGCACTATGGTCGGTCACAGCCCTAAATCGATAGGCCCCAATGTATGGTCTCAATTGCTTAATAGCCCATATAAGGGCCAAGCATTCTTTTTCCGTTATCATGTAATTACCTTTAGCACGATTTAATAGTCGTCTGACGTAAACAATCGTATGCTCGAAACCCTTGTCTTCAAATTGCGTCATTACCGCACATATCGCCAAGTTACTAGCGTCACTTTAGACGGTAAATGGCTTAGAAAAGTCTAAACGGGCTTATACAGGCGCCTCAGCTAACGCAACTCTAAGCTAACGAAACGCCTCCTCCTACTCCTCGCCCCAATCCCAAGCCTGGTCTTTTCGCAGCAACTTTGTAAGGGTATCTTTCATGTCACCTTCTCGATTGATGAATCGAGAATACCAGCCTACCATCGCGAGAAAGGATTTCAGCTGTTTGAAATCACGAGGAATGGGGTAATTAAGCACCGGGGAGACTCGTTCCTCATGAGAACGCAAGCTGTCCGCGTCCAATTTATACTCAAGGAACGTAACGCTGGAGCAACAAAACTCTCGTCGAGGAACTCTCGCTCTCTCGATTCACTTCGAGCCCAGCATCGTTCAACGTCCTTAATACGTATGCGAGCCATTTTAGATGGTCCTCAAAAGTTTCGGTAAAGACGATCAGGTCGTCTATCTAACCACACACATGAGGTCATAGGAGTATTCATGAGGTCAAAAGGCATTCTCGTGAACTGTCACAGCCCCGACCCTGGTACAGCAAATGCAGTATTATATTGGCTCACCTCGGCCATTAGTATTTGGAAGTAGGCTTTCTTAAGATCAATTTTGATACATACCTTGCATTATGCAGCTTATCCAATATAGTATTTATATTAGGAATTGGGTAAGAATCACGTTTTGTGACTGCATTTAGGTCTCGAAAATTGATACAGAAGCGATACCTTCCTTCGGCCTTGCGGACGATGACCGGAGCAGCTGACCAATCACTCGCACTCGGTTCAATGATGCCTTTGTCAAATATCTTCTTGACCTCACTCTGGGCGAATTCGAGGACCTTGGGATTTTCGACATTCTGAAAAAATAAAAAAAAAAAATGGTGGCACACTCATATAACCGATTGGACCTTATTCCTTGAATTATCAAACACAATAATAAAATGTTGAAATCCAGTTTTCAAGCACGGTAATTTAAAAAAACGAATAATGAAAAAATATTTAATTTCTTGCGATTTCATTTTTCGTTGCTAGCCGTTCAGTCTCTTTTTGCCGTTTTTCCTTTTCTTGTTTTCTTTTTTCTTGTATTTTTAATCGCTTTATTTCTTTCAATGTGTTTCTTGACAAAGCCGCGAAGAGCATCAAGTCTTTTAAGTCAATCTAGTCATACTACGGAATTGTCCAGGATCTTTAAGTTCTGTTTCTCCACTTCCCTGCAGAGACTCTTCACAGGTTGTGGATGACGTCTGAAGTTTAAGTACGCGGGTAGGGTTTTTGTACATGACTATATTGCCCTGTTTATTGCATGGCGAAATTCGTGCAAGTACGTGTTCCACCTACCGTGATCCGAATCCACAAACGTCGCAATCATTGATTCTCTCGACTAGGTTGGCTTGTGGCCGGTAAGAAGGGTTCTGACATGTTTTATGCCATATTCATCCAGCATTAGGGACATTATGCCGTTAATGAAGTCAGTCCCATTATCCGTATTAGGAAATCTGGTGTTCCCAACGGAAGAATACTAGTTCTTCGAATGCTTTCGACACCGACTTAGCAGTCATCGTACGTAATGGTCTGAGCTGTATCCATCTCGTACATAAGTCTTGAAATACGATGATAAATTCGTATTGATTTCTACTATGTAGATGTTCCCATTCCGTCTGCTGCACAACAGCCTAGGGTCTCTTAATGTTCCGTTTACCCATCAAGCCTTGAGGACCTGCTTGAGATGTCTTGTAGCTCTGACAGATCAGACACTGTAAGACGAATTGGTGGATAATTGGCGGCGGCCAACAGTAGTCTCTTGCAACAGGTCCATAAGTTTTTTCGACCCATATGACCCATAGATAGGTGGAAATGAGAGTCTACTATAACTCGGTTCCTCTGCTCTAAGGGTAGAACAAGGCGCTAGCCTTCTTCTTGTTCTGTTACAGCGTCCAGGAGTTTGTCGCGTGTAAAACGATATAGCATATCATCCTCAATGTTCCCATGCGAAATCTTTGAAGACTGAGCATATGTCCTTTAATGTCGCGATTTACCATGGATTCGTAATTACTTCGAACAAGGCAATCTCTTCTTCATCGGGCTCAGGATTGACGGCACGAGAAAGCACGTCTGGACGTAGTGCAAGCTCCTTCTTATGCACTATTTCAAAATTTCATTGCTGCACTTCAAGTATCCATCTTGTCAACTTACCCAATGGCTCCTTGAGATTTTTGAGCCATTTTAGAGCACTATGGTCGGTCACAGCCCTAAATCGATAGGCCCCAATGTATGGTCTCAATTGCTTAATAGCCCATATAAGGGCCAAGCATTCTTTTTCCGTTATCATGTAATTACCTTTAGCACGATTTAATAGTCGTCTGACGTAAACAATCGTATGCTCGAAACCCTTGTCTTCAAATTGCGTCATTACCGCACATATCGCCAAGTTACTAGCGTCACTTTAGACGGTAAATGGCTTAGAAAAGTCTAAACGGGCTTATACAGGCGCCTCAGCTAACGCAACTCTAAGCTAACGAAACGCCTCCTCCTACTCCTCGCCCCAATCCCAAGCCTGGTCTTTTCGCAGCAACTTTGTAAGGGTATCTTTCATGTCACCTTCTCGATTGATGAATCGAGAATACCAGCCTACCATCGCGAGAAAGGATTTCAGCTGTTTGAAATCACGAGGAATGGGGTAATTAAGCACCGGGGAGACTCGTTCCTCATGAGAACGCAAGCTGTCCGCGTCCAATTTATACTCAAGGAACGTAACGCTGGAGCAACAAAACTCTCGTCGAGGAACTCTCGCTCTCTCGATTCACTTCGAGCCCAGCATCGTTCAACGTCCTTAATACGTATGCGAGCCATTTTAGATGGTCCTCAAAAGTTTCGGTAAAGACGATCAGGTCGTCTATCTAACCACACACATGAGGTCATAGGAGTATTCATGAGGTCAAAAGGCATTCTCGTGAACTGTCACAGCCCCGACCCTGGTACAGCAAATGCAGTATTATATTGGCTCACCTCGGCCATTAGTATTTGGAAGTAGGCTTTCTTAAGATCAATTTTTGATACATACCTTGCATTATGCAGCTTATCCAATATAGTATTTATATTAGGAATTGGGTAAGAATCACGTTTTGTGACTGCATTTAGGTCTCGAAAATTGATACAGAAGCGATACCTTCCTTCGGCCTTGCGGACGATGACCGGAGCAGCTGACCAATCACTCGCACTCGGTTCAATGATGCCTTTGTCAAATATCTTCTTGACCTCACTCTGGGCGAATTCGAGGACCTTGGGAGACATGAGTAAGCTTTCAACTAACTCTTTGACTTGTTTCCACAGGTCCTCTTGTATCTCTGACGAAGTGACTCCAATCACTCTCGCCAATACGCTAGATAGCTTCGCCTAATTTGACTTCCATATTCTAATGTTGTCGAAAATCCATACCGAGAATAATGGAATGCCTAATATTCTCTACAATTCTCAGTTGGATATTGCCATCAAGGCCTTCTACACAGAATAGGATATCCATAAGGCCAAGGACTTTAAGTGCTAGCCCAACCACATCTTTTACGATAACCTTGACAGGTCTCCATTTAAACTTGTACAGTTTGACGACATCTGATCGTACAAGAGAGATCATAACACCCGGATCGAATATTGATTTAAAGTCCTTTCCACCGAGTCGTACCAAAAAGAATAGCCGGTTATCCGATGGGATGCCAGCAATTATTTGATCAGGTTAACTATCGTCGACAGGAGTCGAGGCCGTGTGCGTCATTTCGGGTGTATTTGATACGGAACCTGCCGCTCCCCCCCCCCCCCCCCGAACTGTACTCCACGGTAACGAATTTCTATTGTTTATCACCATCGACAACTAACTTCTCCACTAAGGATTCGTTTTTGAGGACAATTTCCGTCTCCACCAAGGGCTTCTTATCCTCTTTACTATATACCACAACGGGATGACTATAAGCAACAACTAATGTCGTTCACTCTGATGGTGCTAAGCGGCTAAGATAACAATCTCTTTACATTCTCTTCACCAATTATATCTCTGATACCAGAGTATATTTGCCTTTGGAGTTTCTTAGCCCAATCGTTAGCCTCACGCTTTTGTTGGTCTAATAAAGTTTCTTGTTCTGTTTTTCCGTGCAAAGCTCGAGTGGGATCGACAGGTTGTGTTCTAAGAACTTTTCCATGTGTCGAATCCCCAGAACGTTTAGGATCCTTACACTCAAACTTACTTTCAACACCAACTCCGGTCTGAGTGGGAATTTGATCTCCGGTAAGGACTTTAGAGAAGTCAGCAAATGATTTGCTAGACTTCTTAAAGAGTTTAGAGGGTTCTCTAACCTTAAACTCTTGCCCTTGTAAACCACGCAGTTGACTTACTGCAGTGCAGGGCGCCTGGGGCAGCTCGGGTGCCCTGCATTCAGGTTTCCCACGTTCTGAAGGAGCCTGACGCAGTTAGAACATGTTTGGTAGAGTACTGCTCAGCCGAGTGCTCAATATTTCCGCATCGGTAGCAGGTTAGGTCGGGCAATCCGACGATCCATGACCGACTTTTTAGCATGTGAAACACACGCCGACAACATGCCTTACCAGGCTTTGTGCCATTTGTAGAACAAAAGCATTGTGCAGGGGCAGTTAAGAATTTGTCAAAGAACGTCTGTCTCTCTTGTCCGAGCAAGAGTGCTTTTGTTGCTCAGATGACAGTTGAGCAGCAGTCACGTACGATACGGATTTCGAATTGCGAATACTCACTCCATTATTCGATTTGCCGTACTTTTTCTGAAAACTATTAGCGACGTTTGAACTACCGTATACAGTGGCTACTTCGTATTCGCTTGAAGAAGAGCTGGGCGAGTTTTTCGCACTATTCTTGCTCTTCTTCTTTACAGTTATCTTAGACAACTGTTTATCCGAATGAGAAAACTCATCCTTACTCTTTTCGGTAACAGTCATTATTTTACCCAAACTCGTGCTTCACCACTCTGTTTTAGGAAAGCTTCTGGTACGAGCTTTTCGTGCTTAAATTGGAACTAGAGAATTTCGTACCTCATATTAAGTGCTGCTCGTACTCTTTACCGTAAAGAGTTAGATCAGAAAATTTTTTTATTTTTCTTACTGGAATATACCTACGGTAATCTGGCCTCATCTGCGAGTAGGCTATCTTCACTTGTTGATTTAATAAGGGAGGGCATTTGAATCTGTTCACGATCGATCTGGATCAGTTCAAAAACGTCTCAAAATCACGCCAATCTCAAAGAGATGACTGACCTGTCTATACCAGAACAGAGCTGATTTTGGAAACACATTGGACAGGGCGCTAAACATCCTGCGATCTGAGAAATCGTTGTCATTTCTGAAGTTGTGCAAATGGTTCAGAAACTCTTCCGCGTCCTTTTGGTCTCAGCATCAAAGAACATGTTTCAGATACGCATTTCTCATGCGCACCTTGTTCGGTCGTGCGTTCGGTTGTCGTCTTCATGATACCTTAGCATGACCTTAATCTCTTGCCCGACGGTTATCTTCATTATTCGCCAGGAACTCCTACGTCTACTAATAGAAGAATTTCTATTCTCTTGTGGTCCTTCTGTCGCCCTTCGAGATTCGGGTTTCCTCCGAGTAGGTTCGTGATCAGTGTGATAACCATCGGACGAATCCGTCTGTGTACAATGATCGCATGTGGCCACCGCACGCTTCTCTCGAGGTGTTTCTCTACGTCTGTCCGAATTCTCTCTATGACCTTGTTCCGGAGTCTCCGGTTGAGCTCGGTCGTCGAGTTTACGCTTGGACGATTATGAGTACGTTTTTCCTTACAGTTCTCACGACGTTCCACGTTACTGGAGGCTCTACTCACTGAATGGTGGTGTCGTGTCTCTCTTTTCTATATTGTCCTTCGCAAGTCTTAGAAGAGGTGTTTCGATGTCTGGATTCAATTATCGGTTGTTTGTGAGATTGAATGCTAACGTCGTTAGGAAGGTCATATCCATTTCTATCATCAATCATATTGACGTTCGGTTGTGTTGGCTTCGGATTGCTGTTATCGTATTGTCTAGAGGTGTATCCTCGGTGACGTTCGACGGTCGGCTTCTGCTGCAAACCCATGTCAAAATGTAGTGTTGGCACTTCACTTTCTCTAGTGCCAAGATGTCCGCTATTTTTTGATATTTAAATGAGAAGTAATGTGGGGGTGCAATAAAACCCTCCCAGGTGAGCAGTCGCCACGGTCATAACCGTCGACGTAGTGTTGTGCATGAAACTACAGCCACAGAAACAGGAACATAAGGAATTGCTGCCGTGGTCGTGTTTGCTGCCAATACTCCCCCCCCCCCCCCCGAACTGTACTCCACGGTAACGAATTTCTATTGTTTATCACCATCGACAACTAACTTCTCCACTAAGGATTCGTTTTTTGAGGACAATTTCCGTCTCCACCAAGGGCTTCTTATCCTCTTTACTATATACCACAACGGGATGACTATAAGCAACAACTAATGTCGTTCACTCTGATGGTGCTAAGCGGCTAAGATAACAATCTCTTTACATTCTCTTCACCAATTATATCTCTGATACCAGAGTATATTTGCCTTTGGAGTTTCTTAGCCCAATCGTTAGCCTCACGCTTTTGTTGGTCTAATAAAGTTTCTTGTTCTGTTTTTCCGTGCAAAGCTCGAGTGGGATCGACAGGTTGTGTTCTAAGAACTTTTCCATGTGTCGAATCCCCAGAACGTTTAGGATCCTTACACTCAAACTTACTTTCAACACCAACTCCGGTCTGAGTGGGAATTTGATCTCCGGTAAGGACTTTAGAGAAGTCAGCAAATGATTGCTAGACTTCTTAAAGAGTTTAGAGGGTTCTCTAACCTTAAACTCTTGCCCTTGTAAACCACGCAGTTGACTTACTGCAGTGCAGGGCGCCTGGGGCAGCTCGGGTGCCCTGCATTCAGGTTTCCCACGTTCTGAAGGAGCCTGACGCAGTTAGAACATGTTTGGTAGAGTACTGCTCAGCCGAGTGCTCAATATTTCCGCATCGGTAGCAGGTTAGGTCGGGCAATCCGACGATCCATGACCGACTTTTTAGCATGTGAAACACACGCCGACAACATGCCTTACCAGGCTTTGTGCCATTTGTAGAACAAAGCATTGTGCAGGGGCAGTTAAGAATTTGTCAAAGAACGTCTGTCTCTCTTGTCCGAGCAAGAGTGCTTTGTTGCTCAGATGACAGTTGAGCAGCAGTCACGTACGATACGGATTTCGAATTGCGAATACTCACTCCATTATTCGATTTGCCGTACTTTTTCTGAAAACTATTAGCGACGTTTGAACTACCGTATACAGTGGCTACTTCGTATTCGCTTGAAGAAGAGCTGGGCGAGTTTTTCGCACTATTCTTGCTCTTCTTCTTTACAGTTATCTTAGACAACTGTTTATCCGAATGAGAAAACTCATCCTTACTCTTTTCGGTAACAGTCATTATTTTACCCAAAACTCGTGCTTCACCACTCTGTTTTAGGAAAGCTTCTGGTACGAGCTTTTCGTGCTTAAAATTGGAACTAGAGAATTTCGTACCTCATATTAAGTGCTGCTCGTACTCTTTACCGTAAAGAGTTAGATCAGAAAATTTTTTTATTTTTCTTACTGGAATATACCTACGGTAATCTGGCCTCATCTGCGAGTAGGCTATCTTCACTTGTTGATTTAATAAGGGAGGGCATTTGAATCTGTTCACGATCGATCTGGATCAGTTCAAAAACGTCTCAAAATCACGCCAATCTCAAAGAGATGACTGACCTGTCTATACCAGAACAGAGCTGATTTTGGAAACACATTGGACAGGGCGCTAAACATCCTGCGATCTGAGAAATCGTTGTCATTTCTGAAGTTGTGCAAATGGTTCAGAAACTCTTCCGCGTCCTTTTGGTCTCAGCATCAAAGAACATGTTTCAGATACGCATTTCTCATGCGCACCTTGTTCGGTCGTGCGTTCGGTTGTCGTCTTCATGATACCTTAGCATGACCTTAATCTCTTGCCCGACGGTTATCTTCATTATTCGTCCAGGAACTCCTACGTCTACTAATAGAAGAATTTCTATTCTCTTGTGGTCCTTCTGTCGCCCTTCGAGATTCGGGTTTCCTCCGAGTAGGTTCGTGATCAGTGTGATAACCATCGGACGAATCCGTCTGTGTACAATGATCGCATGTGGCCACCGCACGCTTCTCTCGAGGTGTTTCTCTACGTCTGTCCGAATTCTCTCTATGACCTTGTTCCGGAGTCTCCGGTTGAGCTCGGTCGTCGAGTTTACGCTTGGACGATTATGAGTACGTTTTTCCTTACAGTTCTCACGACGTTCCACGTTACTGGAGGCTCTACTCACTGAATGGTGGTGTCGTGTCTCTCTTTTCTATATTGTCCTTCGCAAGTCTTAGAAGAGGTGTTTCGATGTCTGGATTCAATTATCGGTTGTTTGTGAGATTGAATGCTAACGTCGTTAGGAAGGTCATATCCATTTCTATCATCAATCATATTGACGTTCGGTTGTGTTGGCTTCGGATTGCTGTTATCGTATTGTCTAGAGGTGTATCCTCGTGACGTTCGACGGTCGGCTTCTGCCTGCAAACCCATGTCAAAATGTAGTGTTGGCACTTCACTTTCTCTAGTGCCAAGATGTCCGCTATTTTTTGATATTTAAATGAGAAGTAATGTGGGGGTGCATAAAACCCTCCCAGGTGAGCAGTCGCCACGGTCATAACCGTCGACGTAGTGGTTGTGCATGAAACTACAGCCACAGAAACAGGAACATAAGGAATTGCTGCCGTGGTCGTGTTTGCTGCCAATACTCCACCAAACCGTTTGGGTATATGCACCTGTTGATGCTGGCGAGTTTCTGCACAGACCGCTTGGTGACTGAGACCCATCTTGTTCAAGAATGGGTGCTCTGTCACTAGCAATCCTCGCAGGAAACTTCCGTTCCTGATGAGGCTACACTCCCTTTTCTGGAACGAAGTTTCCTAATTTCTCAATGTTCCTGACATACTAGAAGTTTATGCGCAGGCTCTGCCCTTACATTCTCATCGTACTCTAGAAATCATGGGATATCCAGAATAATGTCTACACATCTAATCCGGTGAAGCAAAAGGCGTTCGCGGCATATTGCCTCTTCGCTATTTGCATTTAAACTCAAATGTTCCAACTTGGCATATACTACCTCAATCGGGAGTTTCTTCGTTTTCGGACGAATGTCCCTAGCTTTGCGTGATTCACACATAATCTGAGCCATTCATGCTTCATAGCTGCTAGCCATTATTTTTTGACTATCTGCAACCGACGTATTACGTCGGGAGAAGTACTCTCAACTGGGATTTCAAATGAAATCCCCAGTGTTTCAAATACTTCGGAAGATCCAATTTTCAATTGGAAATTATGTTATTGGACTCAATTAAATAATTATTACTCCCAATGAGTAAAAAAAAATTTGGCGTCGGCTTATTTAAATTAATTCACTAATCAAAATCCAAAAGATTTTCTTTAAACAAAATTTATTTCGTCCCTAAAAGTTGTAATAAATCACACACTTAACACTCACACCAAATTTAAATTAATTTTGAACTTGCTTACAAGTTTAAATAATTAATGTTTATGTATTCAGGTGCGCGTGCGAAGCAGATCTCGCCCGTGTAGCCACGACGAACCGAGTCGAGCAGAATCTTGTCGGCCGGAGCCGATACGAACATTACGATAATGTTCGCTCGTGTTGCTCGAATTCGTCGATCGATAAGGTAAACAATACCTTACCGTTACAATATATATATGCAGAGATGGGCAGTATTTTGACATTTTGTATTTAAATATGTATTTAAATACAAAAGTTTTTTGGAAAAAAATATTTAAATACTTTCAACCAAAAATATGTATATAAAACACATGTATTTCAAATACAGTATTTCAAATACAGTATTTCAAATACAATATTTAAAATACAGTATTTAATATTAATGTATTTAAAATACCGTATTTAAAATACATGTATTTAAAATACATGTACTTAAATACTTCTTTAATAAATACAAAATTTTAAATACAGCATTCAAAATAAATGTATTTATAAACATTTGGGCTTTAAATACATATGTATTTGAAATTAAATTTAAAACATGTTACAATTTTTATTCTTAATTTTTTTTCAATATGCTTATTGGGGAAGAAATCACAAAGATTAGTAATTATCTAAAATCGTTTATATATAAAATATAATTATAGCGAATATATTACAATTGTAAAATGAAATAAGCACTTATTTTAAAGATACTCGTGTTTCGTTTCAACAGTTACATCAGTATCCTAACGTTAAAAAAGCATTTGTTTTATCAAATACAAGTTTGCGTTCATCGGCCCCAGTGGAACGTTTGTTTTCTTTAGCTGGGATTATTCTGTCTCCAAGAAGAAGTCTAATGAGCGATCACAATTTTGAAATTGCAGAAGTACTCAAAGGAAATTTAATTTGATAAATTATTTACTGAAATAAACTTGTAACATGTAAGCTTTTAATTAAATTTTATGCATTTAAAAAAATTATTTTATATCGATGTATTTACAATACTTGTATTTTAAACACTATATTTTAAATATAATATTTAAAATACAGTATCTTAAATACAGTGTTTAAAATACTGTATTTAAAATACACTATTTAAAATACAGTATTTAAAATACAATATTTAAAATACAAGTATTTAAAATACAGTATTTAAAATACAGTATTTAAAATTCAATTATTTAAAATACAGTATTTAAAATACAATATTTTAAATACAAGTATTTAAAATACAGTATTTAAAATGCAATATTTAAAATACAGTATCTTAAATACAGTATTTAAAATACAATATTTAAAATACAGTATCTTAAATACAAGTATTTAAAATACATGTATTTTAAATAATTATTAAAATACTTTTGTTCCGGAATCAACGTTATTTTAATTCAAATTTCAAAGTATACACATTCATACACATGCATTTACATTAACTCACCGACTCAATCACCCGTGCCTGTCGCGCCCTCCTGATAATTTTGTAATCACCGAAATCAGTTCGACGCGAGCATCAACCACCGTCACACGCAACACGCAACACCTTTACATAACGATTAAAGCACTCATTTTTTCAATAAAAGGCAGTGAACTCATTTAATGTCGGGTTTATTATTATTGTGCCGATGTGTTCTATAACACTTTTGTAAATAGTGTAAAATAAATTATTTTAGTCAATATAAGTAAGTGAATGCTGTGCAATAACTATATTCGCCGTCCTTCCTTCTTAAATCCAAACATTTTTTGGTCCTTCGAGCCGGATCCAGGACCCTTGGATGTAGTTCTGGATATATCAACGTAAGGAGGAAGTGCACGTTACTTGAAGTGCATTTGGTTCATCGTGTGGAGAATTGAAGCAAACTCAACATCATCCTGTGCAGAAAAATCCTGTGAATTCGAAAGGACATTTCGTGTTAAATTTGGTATAGTGCAACGCATTTAATTGCACTCTTAACTTTCGAATATCCAAGTTTTATTTCGTGCCTGCAAAGGCATAAAATTTCACGAGGCTTAAACTTGCCTCAAATTCAGTATCAAAACAGAGTTTGCTTCGTGTATGTGTTTGCGTGTAGGTCAAGCTCCGCGAGATTGTTTACATTTTTCCCGCTCGCGGAGAATCGCTCGCTGGGCAACGATACTCGTTTGCCCAACTCATATGTTCGGCCGTGCTCGGTTATTGCGCCAAATGATATTAAACAAGGGATCGCATTTTTACAAAGTGATATTGAAGCGGTTAGTAGTTGGGCATCTGAAAATGGTCTTAAGCTTAATGCTCAGAAAACCAAAGTTATTTTACTAGGTAGCTTGCAATACACTACTATGCTAAATGCTAATCAATTGGATAAAATCATTGTACAGGGTACAACATTACAATACTCTTCAGAGGTACTAAAATGGAACAAACAGATTGGTTTTATTTCTAAGCGTGTATATAACACTCTACGATTACTTAAATTTAATAAGAATAGATTAACCCGTACTATGAGGAAATTGCTGGTTAAAGCACTGATTTTCCCTCATTTCCGCTATATGTGTGCATCATTTCATGACTTGGAATTAATGCATGTGTTAGATTTGTTGTGGGTAATATTCCTGTTCGCGGACATGTTA
>CM047431.1:19584097-19776568 GCA_026168455.1 Theocolax elegans
ATCTTACACTATTATTTTTCATTTCTGGCCCTCACATGTTTTACAGTAATAAATAAATAATATTCTAATGATATTAATTTGTGCAAAATTAAGTTCTGCAATACTAATAAAATGGACATTTCTTTTTTATTCTTTTAAATAATAAAATAATACTTGCACCACCGTTGGTTAAACGCTTCATATATGTGTTAAATCTGACTATATTAACTGATGTTACATCCACAGAGGATTTTTTAAATGCCTTTCGACGTTTCATTGCCCGACGCGGTCGCTGTGCTTCATTAACCAGCGATTGCGGTACAACCTTCGTTGGTGCCGACAAGGAACTTCGAGCTCTTTTTCATCAAGCAGCAAACCAAAGCCAAGAGATTGCTAACGACGGTACGGAGTGGCGTTTTAATCCACCAGCTACGCCTCATTTTGGAGGAATTTGGGAAGCAGCAGTTAAGAGTGTCAAATTTCACCTGAAGCGAGTCATCGGTGAAACGCTACTTACATTTGAAGAAATGATAACTCTGCTTGCTCAAATAGAGGCCTGCCTCAATTCTAGACCGCTCCTGCCTCTTACCGATGATCCTGCAGATTTGTCAGCACTCACACCAGGACATTTTTTGATTGGCACACCAACTTTGTCCGTGCCTGAACCGTCACTGCAAGACGTCAAAATCACGCATCTAAATCGTTTACAACTCAACCAACAACTTCATGAAACCTTCTGGAAACGCTGATCTAGTGAGTACCTTCACCATCTTCAAGAAAGACCAAAATGGCGTACCAAGCTGCCCCCGGTCAAAGTAGGCGACTTGTGTCTTGTACGGATATCTCAATTGCCTCCGTGCAAGTGGCCACTCGCAAGAATTATTTCAACTCAACCAGGACCAGATGGGTTACCTCGAGTGGTACAAATTCGAACTGCCTCCTCAGTTCTAACTCGACCGATTTCAAAATTAAGTCTAATGCCTAATGGGAGTGAAGATTTTACGGAGTCCGGCGAAGGCGGGCGGGATGTTCCGGAATCAACGTTATTTTAATTCAAATTTCAAAGTATACACATTCATACACATGCATTTACATTAACTCACCGACTCAATCACCCGTGCCTGTCGCGCCCTCCTGATAATTTTGTAATCACCGAAATCAGTTCGACGCGAGCATCAACCACCGTCACACGCAACACGCAACACCTTTACATAACGATTAAAGCACTCATTTTTTCAATAAAAGGCAGTGAACTCATTTAATGTCGGGTTTATTATTATTGTGCCGATGTGTTCTATAACACTTTTGTAAATAGTGTAAAATAAATTATTTTAGTCAATATAAGTAAGTGAATGCTGTGCAATAACTATATTCGCCGTCCTTCCTTCTTAAATCCAAACAACTTTTATTTGACACAAAATATTTAAAAATACTTTTTAAAATACTTGTATTTAAAATACAATTGTATCTGTACATGTATTTGAAAGAATTAAATACTGAATTGCCCATCTCTGTGTATATATATATATATATATATATATATATATATATATATTGTGACGTAATATTCGCAAACCCGGATTTATTTAAACAATAAATAAATATTATTAATATTAATTAACCGTTGGGCCTTGTTGCCCTCCATCGCATACACAATTAATTTTATGGGTAGAGCTCCCGACTCTCACACCGAGGGTCGTGGGTTCGATGCCAGACGTGTACCTCTGAAAATTTTTTCTTGTGCATTTTTCGAACACCGCGACTCAGTGGCTCGGCGTGTCACTATAATGTGACGCCAGTTCAGGTTCGGGTGCGTTTCGTGCATTTGTCAGTGCATGAGAGGCACGGGCATCTGAACTATAGGGAACGTTAGGGACGCTAAGATGTAAAGAGGATCGCGGTGGTTCCATCGGGAGGACAGGAAACTGTAATTATTAGACTTATTACAGTGACCGATGATATCTTCCGATGGACACAAGCACCACTGTTTCAACTACATGTGCTTTGTTTACAGACACACCGTTCACCTCCGTCGCTGATTAGCCCTGGCAGCATAAATAGAGCGACGTTAAATAACATAAAAAAAAAAAAAATTTATTGATAGCTAAGATACCGGCAAGTGTCGCCAGGTACAAGTTCGCTGGGAGGCACGGTATGGAGAAACGCCCGAATTTTGCATCAAAATAATCTTTAGAACCTATCTATTCAGATTAAAATTCTTAATTTTTAAAATATCGAAGAGATAGGACACTCGGACGTATCAAAAAATTGATTATCAAAAAAGACGACGACGCCACAATGGATTTTGATCTAACACCACTCAAAAAATCACATTTTTGAAGAGCTTTCGAATGGCGGTGGTTAGATTAGTAGCCAAGATCGCTGGTGTAAGCTATGCCTCATATACCTCATAAAATCACTAATCTTGTAAAATTCATGTATTTTAAGGTATAACTTTCATCAGCGGTCTTAGCCAATAATCTAACCATCGCCACTTGAAAGCTCTTAAAAAATGTGATCTTTTAAGCGGTGTTAGATCAAAATCCATTGTGATGTGGTCACCTTTTTTAATAATCAATTCTTTTTATATTTCCGGGTGCCCTATCTCTTCGAGATTTTAAAGTTAAGAATTGTAGTCTGTATAGATAAGTTCTAAAGATTATTTTAAACAAAAGTTGTATGTAATGTATTTTCAAAGAAATCAATAGATTTTGAGATAAATGGCTTCAAAAATAGCAATTTTTTCAATGAATTGAAAAATTTTCATTTTTCATGGTGAAATAACTCTTACTCAAATTATTTTTAACATCTAAAAATTTATTTCTATTTTCTGGAATATATTTCAAGCCTGTTGTCAAAATTTAGTGCGTTTTAAAATTTTCATCATACCAATTGACGTGAAATAGCCCATATATAATGGGAGTTTGGCATACTGGACAAATTAACACTAAAATCAATGGAAATGACTCAAGAATTCAACTTTTATTAATTTTCTCGAAGTTCTGGATTTCTGGTCTAATATTGCAAAGTACAATATACATTATAAAAGATAATAATAAAAATATGACTTCAAATTATGTCCCTATCATCTTTGCATTCGGATCATATCACAATTCACACGCACTGCGATATATTTAATTTTATTTTGGAAAAGCCAGATTATTTGTACGTTTTTCGTTATTTTCACCGCTTTTTCATCTTTGAAAATATTGTTCTAGACGTAAAGTGTAAAATAGGAAAAAGTTTTGTTATTTAGAGACAAATATTTCATTCGTTTAAAAGTTTTGTATACGAATAATACATTTTGTTTTATTACGAAAAAACGTGAATTTTAGTACTTTTTTCATCCGTTTTTTCCGTTTTTCTAGGTTTTCAAAAATATTGTTCTGACCGTTAAGCGAATAATAAAAAAAAGGTTTGTTATTTTAAAACGAACATTTCATTCATTAAAAATTATTCTGTAAATACTATAGATTTAGTTTATTTACGTAAAAACGGTTTTTTTTTGTACTTTTTTCATTATTTTTACCGTTTTTCTCGATGTATCTTGAAAATATTATTCTGGACGTAAAGTGTACAATAATCAAGGGTTTTGTTATATTGAGACAAAAATTTCTTTCGTATATAGTTTTTGTGTGGAATTAATTCATTTCAAGATAATGCGACATAACAATTCGTAAGCAATTAAAATTAGAACCATAATTTAAACTGTTATTTGCTATATATCTGGGAATAGTATCTAATTGAAAAAGGAAACAAATATTCATAAAAATTGCAAGAAAAAGAAAGAATGAAAGAAACATGGTTGCAGAGAAAGAAGCATGGTTATGTTTCAAGAACGTAATTAAGAATTTTCTCGGAAATCATAAGAGCCAGAATTACAAACAAATAGTACTAGATTTAGTAAATAGTTACAAAAAGCAAGGCTGCTTAATGAATCTAAAATTACATTTTTTATATTCCCACGTAGACAAGTTTCCAGAAAACCTAGGTGATTACAGCGAAGAACAGGAAGAGAGATTTCACCAAGATATCAAGGAAATGGAGCGCAGGTATCAAGGAAGATGGGACATAAATATGTTGGCAGATTACTGTTGGTCGTTGAAAAGAGATCTGCTAACAACCTCGATAAAACGGAAGTGTAAACCACTTCGTATATCGTTTGTCAATAAAATATTTCGTTACCATAAAAAGGAGTAGTGGGCTTGCAATTTTTATGGATATTTTATTGCTTTTTTGCATTGTCCTACTAAATGACTAATCTTATGACTCTATTTAAGTCCGTAACCTTCAACTGACCTTGACCATAACCTGATTGGTGTGTAATTACTTCGGATTTGGATGTAGCGACTCAAAAAACCCAAAATACAATGATTGTAGCCTTTTTTTTTAATGAATTTCGATGATTCAACCTTCAAATATATAACCTTGATCTTGAGGTTATTGGGTTTCAGTAACATTGGGTTTGGAATCAGCTAGCCCAAAAAATCTGAATTTTCTGATTGAATTTTGATATTTTGACCTTCAATTAACCTTAAACGCGACCTGATGGGGCAAACTGACCCCGGATTCGGAATCAGCGACCCAAATTACATATAAGTACCATGGTCCGGTCGTTGGTTCTTTGACTTTTTTTGTGGGGCTGTGTTATTATCTCCAACGAGAAGGGCAAGGTATCTACATAGAATAAATTGAATGTATTGTGACAAGGTCATACTTGTCAATAAGAAGCGAGCGAGATACCACCTAAGCTGCCCTACCTACTCTCACATCACTAAACCTGCCTAATGTATCCCAAGTCACCCCCAATTCCCGACACTTTCCCACGTAACACAACCAAGCAGCATAGCAGGAGAGATGAAACTGCTTCCAGGAGGCATTGCATCAGTGCCAAAGAAGCAGCATGCGACGGCCCAGGGTGTTATGCTAAGCAGCACGAGCAGCAATAAAAGACTCCAGAAAGCTGTAAAATAATAAGTAATTAGAGATGATCCCAATTAGGATGAGATAAGGAAATAGTTAGTTGCACACAGAAACTGACAGTTACATACAAGAAGAGGATTAGAAGTGAGGCTATGGTAACCGTAACATTACCATAACTGTCAAATAATAACTATTTATAAATATGAAGCATTCCCTCGAGAGCTAGATAGTTACCTAATAACATGCCAGAAGTCCTGGCAGCAACATAGCACCCAGGAAAAGCAGCATCAAGTAACCCGACGCACACCAGCTGATCGGGCGCCGTGAAAGTGAGTGGACGCGAAGATCCGAGTCGGCAGTTCCGTCTACTCCTGGAAAGGAGATAACTAATTACCCGAATATAGAAGAGATGGAACAATGTTACATATCACCTCGTGGACACCATCACCAGGAATATGGCTCTCTCCGTGGGAAGCAACAGCCCAGACAGTCGTCCGCTTCGTGTCAATACGGCCGCGAGCACTCATTATTCGACGACTCGACGCGAGAAGCTGCGTGCGCACATCGGGCTCGAGCAGCGAAGCAGCGAACGAGCCCGAGCTCGAGCGAGCTCATCGGGACGCCATCGAGGCCACATCACTCGACCGATATATATATATAGAGATATTTGTGTATGTGTGTGTGTGTGTGCGCGCGCGCGTGTAATTGAACCGCAGAGCAGCACTCCAAGAGACGATCTCCGCAAAGTCAAGGTGGGTGCACGCCTCGCACCGCGTATTCCGCGATCTCCTGTTCGTAAGTGTGCTTCTCCCTTTCTCCCCTCCCGTCCCCTCGCGCAGCAAGTCACGCAGCTCGCACGCAGCCGAGCAATCTTTACTAGATTCGCCGCGATCGTACGCGGCTGGCGCCCAATCCCTTTTTTATTTTATATAATAAATTACTATTTATTCTTTTTTATAATAGTTTATTTCGCCTTTGACGCTACGCCCTAATCCTCAGCGTGACCGTTACATTGGTGTCCAACATGTTTTTTTCGTATCGGTTCAACGTCTTCGATGGAACCTAAAATGGCGTCGTAATAATTTCCTGTCCGATATTAAAATTCATGGGATTAATTTTTGTCGTTCTCTTCGCGTGAGAAAAAGCATTAATTTAATTTTTTACATAGAAGCAGCGATTATTAATTATAGTAATAGTATATATCTATAGTTATCTATTATATTGCGGAAATTTTTCATGTAACAGCAGCAAATAATTCTTTTTCACACAAAATTTTAAAATAATTTAGTAATTTTTCTCGTCGTAAAAATGCGTAATAAATTAAAATTTTGTTTTGATTCATATTTAGCAGCAACAATTCTTATAATAGCATAAAATAATTGTGAACGTCAAACGTGAACAGTTCATAGCGTATAAGCCGTAGCTATTGTCCCCTCCCTCCGCTTGAAGCACACATACGGGAAAGAGGAAGAAGCTGTGCGGCCATATTTTCGGCCATCTTTTGCAATTGGCCATTTTATAGCCAAGTAGTGTTAATAAATTTAACACTATTTAAATAAATAATTTAATAATTTGATAAATTATTAAAATTTTCTTTTCTTTCAAACATTTATTATATATTATAACTTGTTTTTTTGTGTTTGAGGTAGTATACAGTGCGTAAAAGGAAATAATATTTTCTTATAAGTAAAATAATTAAATTGAAAACTAGCAGCTAGCAGAAATAAAATATTTAGATTTTATGATATTAATTTACGCAACTGTGTCTATAATAACACATATATTTTGGTAATAATTTTTCATATATATTTTGTGCACAATATTTCTTATATCATAAAGCGCGCCAGCACCTGACCCAAGTATGCAGGCGCGCAAGCCCTTATATACAGCTACTTTAACCCTCGGATTTCTTCATATTGTATATTTTTATATATGAATTTAATTTTTGATGTTTATCAATTAATCTCTCATTCCTTAGTTATTTTCTTCAATTTACATCAAATTTTGCGAATATTCATAAACACATATTGAAGAAAAAGCAAGTCAAAGAAATTGCTTGCAGAATTCCTTTCAACAATTTATGTATCACTGTATATACTTTCCAGCCCGGGAGAAGGCACGGACAGAGGTAAAAACTCGAGACAGACTCTGAAAAATTCAGCGAGATGGAGCTGCTGTTACTTTTTCATATGTGATATATATATATGGGTGGTTCTCTGTGACATCGAAGATGAAAAAAATAAATATTGCTATAACTGTGGGAATATGTTTTAGAGGTATCCAGTAGTTCTCCTGAATTTTTTCAGATTTTTTCTGGGCCATTATTTTAAGTTACAGAGAGTCAAAGTTGACATTTTAGCACTTTTTTGCATTATATGCCCATTTTCATGAATTTTTAGCTCCCAGGGGATGCATTTTTCACTAAAAACATAAGTATGACTTTTTTTGTAAAATTTTCCGAACTTTTCATTAAAAATACTTTTAAAGACATAAGTGTATGCTGTCACACTCTTGTAAGCCATTTAAACCTTAAATAGTGAAAATCAGCAATTCTGCTCCGGACTCTGGTAACCTCATACTGTCTAAAAGATGTCTTTTTATAGTCAGAAACTGCCTAAAAATTTCCAGAGTGGGTCTAAATCATTAAGATCACTTATGGTCAAAATATCCGGGAAAAGTGCCCGAAATATTAATAGAAATGTATAGTTGTTGCCTTATAACGATGAATCTAGTAGCATAATAATTGCAAAAAAATTTATGCACTTACCTTGAAGTGGTAGAAAAGTATCTCCACTTGTTTCAGTATCCATCTAATCCCCTGTAAGCTGCCAAAAATACAAATATTATTATACAAATGTAAAAAATTAATTTTTAAACATTTATAATGCTGATGTCACGCGTATATCGGGTCGGCTTGCGCCGTTATTCGCGTCGCACACACACACTTCGTTGGGAGCCGGATAAGAGGAACGGGAGCACACCTCACCTAGACGGTCGTCTCCTGGATCACTCAATCACCACACGTGTTTATCAATCTGCTCGAGAGTACCGGCAAGCTCGGTGGTCGGTCGCTATCTGATTCGCGACTCTCGATGCACGTCGACGAGGCTTCTCACGTTGATACTTCCAGGGCATTCTGCTAGAGGATTTCGATGACGTATCCACGGGTACTGCTGGAGAACTCGCTGAGAGGTAAGATGACTATTCGTTCCAAAGAAGGAAGCTTTTAGGCTAAAAAGAGCCGTTTACCGTATGTTATAGGTACGGTACGAATCGACGGCTACAATCTCGGTGCTGCGTTTTTGCACGGCGAGGAGGCGTCTACGTCTCTGAAACGACGTTGAGTAGGCAGTAGCACTCATCGGTACTCAGGATTCACGAAGCTACTCCTGGATAAGTCCTTGGGTATGTATGGCTAATTCCTTTGTGAGTTAAGTGTTTTACCCGTGTGTCAGCCTAACCTCTAACTCGAGCTGTCACTTCAACTCCTGTGTCCTCTGATCTTGCTGGGAGAAGCTGTATAAAAGTATAGCTTCTCTATCCTCATTCCTTACTATAACACAGAGTATTTATAAGTTACTCTTACAGGTACTTGAGTCAACGCTGGTCACTGGGTTCTACGCAAGGTGCTTCTTTCTTGATCAACGGCTGGTGGTCCAAATCTTCTCTTGGGGAGAACTACATGGAATCGATGGGACAAGGAGGGAATGCTGGAGGGACTTAATTGACTGATCGTACCTGGAGGTACCATAATCACTGGATCGACGGAGCAGTGTGTGTGTATGTGCTATTGTGAGGTATTAAGAGGCGTACCTCCTCTACTTAATACTGAACATGCTTACTTCGCATAGTAAGCTTCTGTCATTTTACACATTCGCATATGTGTGTAAGTTTGTAGTATAGCACGCTTACTTCGCATAGTAAGCTTCGTGGGTGCTATTATATATTAACTGCTATTTAATGTGACTTGTAGTACAACTACAACGTCACAATATATAAATATTATAATGTATTTTTTCAAATAGGATTTCGAATTTCTCTCTTTGACATATGGAACTTTGGTGATTCAGCTGTTGAAAAAATTGGAATAGATGAGTTATAACATGAATATTATATTAAAGGAGGATTTCTTTGCTCGTACAGGATCCATTATTATGATGAGTTTTTATTGTGTTTTAAAACAAGTGCATTGATCAAATCTGTTCAGCTGCCAGATCATTGTTTAAATTTAATGAAATATTGTAACAGTAACAATTACCAGGTGTATTGAGAGGAGCTTGTGACATGTTGCAGATGGAAATTGCTACATGGTTTGTGCAAGATCAATTGAAAATTATCATGTGACTAAAGTGAGAGTTAATGTCGTAAGAAGGTTATATTCCAGTTGGAGGAGGTTAATATATACTATAAGTAATAAAGTAAATTGGTTAATGTAAATATTAATATTATTGATGATGTATGCTATAAAGCGAATAATTCCTTCCCAATGTATTTCTCTTACTAAGACTGTAAATATCCATTTATATGTTCTCTAAAGTTGAGATTGGCGTATTTAATAGTATAAATAAATTAAATAAGACCAGAAAGTGTATGCTCCAGTTTTATCAGGGTAAAATTCTCTAAATGTATCAATGAAACCTGTTTTTTAAGAAATCAGTCATCCCATCTTGTTCGACTTTAGTAAACCCAGCATTTTTAGTAGTTGTTTTTGGATTTGTTAAATCTATAAATAAAATTATATTTATTTCAGCATTTTATTCTTTACTTAAATATTTTTGTATTAAGGTAGAAAACTGCAGTCAATATTTTTTAATAAATAACTAAACATCAATTTTTATTACTTGGTACATTTTGTATATAGAATATGAAATATATATTTATTTTTAGGTATTCAACATTCATATCTCCACAAACACCACCTTTGGTTAAACGCTTTATATAGGTGTTAATTCTGACTTACTAATGTACTCCTGTACGTTTATGAAAGTATAGTATCTTGAAGAAACTGCAATGAGTAATTAATATTAACTAATGTAATATTTTATAAATCATTTATATATACATCTTAACTAAATTCTTATTTCAAAATTTATAGGTCATTGATTTGCATAAACATGTGTAATATATTATGCAAAGCATAAGGTGTGAGTTTCAGGTACGAAGCTCACCCGCCGCTGCATCGCTGCTCGGAGCCGAGTCACCCCTCTCTCCTCGACGACGTCAACCTTGGTGACTGATAGCCGCTCCGTCTACAGCTCCACGTAAATACTTTGTCGTGGGGATTATTCTGCTTTATTCATTCTGCTCTATACTGTTCCTTGTACAGCTGTAGTGTTTACATACAGCTGTATATCCTTTTCCTTGCTCCTCGTCCTCTTAATGCGTACTTGTATTGATTACATTAATCCTTTACAGCTGCTTACTAGTTGGCGCTGGAGGTTCTCCAGCTTACTTCCTCAATACTACCTCTTCGACTTGACTGCTGTCCTGTGAGGGTCCTCGAGGCTTTCTGATTATCGCCTCCCTTAGTATCCTGCCTGCAGTGTCAGAACCGGAGGAGCCCACCTGATGTGATCTGAGCTCGACCGAGGTCCTCAACGCCAGGACCACCTTAGTGTTTATGTGACGTGCTTGGGATTGGGATATTAGTCTGTGAGGGTAGGTAGGGCTTAGTTAATGTGTGGGTAGGTAGCTAGGCTCAATATATAGATGGGTAGGTAGGTAGTTTATCTAGGAACTCGTATGGCTTGTACGGGTAGGTAGGTGTTCGCCAGGGGCTCGGTAGTTGCCAATTTGACATGTGCAAAGCACATTGTCATAAAATTTAGGATACTTTTGATAAAAAAATCTGTGTTCAGATTGGTAAACACTTTTGCATGGTTCAAAATACTTGTCGATTCCAGTTTGATTCCAGTGCTTTCAATTGCAGAAACTTTTTCCGAAGTCTAAGTAATATATATAAAAATGTTTATTTAAAATATAAATTTATGGTACGATTCAAAATACTTGTCGATTTCAGTTCGATTTCAGTACTTTGAATTGCAGAAATTTTTTATATGAATTTTTTGTAAAATGTAAAAAAATGTTTAATTAAAATTCAAAGAAATAAATAAAATATGGAAGTAAGAATTAAAATTATTTATTTATCAGATATCAATGTCAGTTTGAATTGCAGAATTCATTTATCGGATAACAATTTTTAAAGTTTGATTAGAATAACACAATACTTGTGGGTTTTGACACCTTTTTGAAAGGTGTTTTTGATTTCAGTACTTTCAATAGCAGAAAATTATTATAGAGTATAAGTTATATATAAAAAATGTGTAATTAGTATTTAAAAAAATAGAAAAATATGGAAGGTCGAATTAAAAATATGTATTTATTAGACAAGAATTTTGAAAATTGTGATTAGAAAATTTTATAATACTTATATATTATTTTCTAACACGCAAATTAACATTTTGTTTCGCTTCCCCCTCCCCCTCTCTTATTCCAGCCATACCATTTATTATTGAAATAATTTGTTATAACCCGTAATTTCAATTTTTGCATTATGTTTATCAACTAAAAATTATTTTTTTTTGCTTTATATAATTTAGCCCTTACATATAATACATATATATTCTTATAATTAATTTAGTGCATTTACTAATTAGCAGTGAGCAATATATGTTTATATTTTCATTTTTCCTTGCATAAGCTGCAGGTTGCTTAACAAATAAAGTTTGCAAACCCGTTTTCGATTAATATATAATAAATAAAATTTTTTATCTTTTCGTGCAAATTACAAATAGTATTTTTTTTTGTTCTCTTGTTTCCCTGCTAGCAGCCAAATAATTAGCACTAATAACACTTTTAATTTTACTTTTAACAAATTAACAAATTAAGCTAACTATCACATAAATAATAATTTTTTCCTTCTTTTTCACTTGCTTTTCAACTAATGCACTATAGTAACCCTACTTCGCAGCAAACTAATTTTTACGCCGTTTCCTATTAACAGCCTAAAACCTAAAAACCTGATACATTGTTATTACCCTTGCCTGATTTAGCATATTTTGGATTGTTTCTCCCCTGAATAATATTTAAGTAGATAGCCAGCTTATAGGAAACTTCAGCTTTAATTTTTTATTTTTATGTTGGGCTGTTAGTTTAGTTGCGTTAAGTATTGAGCTGCAGATTTATTGCGTCAAACTTATACCTCCCTCTTCTTAAGTATTACTAGAATAATTAGAGTAATATTCAAAATGGCGGCCAACTACAAATTAGGTAATAAAATAAATATTGATAATCTAATAATTAGACGCACCATAAATAATACCGCCGATGGGAAAATTACAATTTATTGTAATCAATTAGAACATCGACGATGATATCCGCACGATTTGAGATCGCATAGCGCGATACGAATTAATTAGAAATTATGGCCCCTCAGCAGCAGAATGGAAACCAGAAGTAGATGGACGACACTTTGACGAGTTTAGTCCAATGGAAGCTTCCCCTCCCCGAGCAGCAAGAGCACAAAATATTACATCTGGTCGGATAGTATATGTGGGACTGCAAACCGGACAGTCTCAAGGACGGTACCAGGATCCACTAACGATGGAAGAGCCTACGGAATGCAATGAGGCAATAAATGAGAGATCGCTACATTTTATTGAAACCAATTATTCCAGAAATCTTATACACTTCGCCAAGCACAACGGTATCGCTATTGGGAATAAACTCAACGTCGTACTACCCGTAATATTGGAAGAATTATACAAAATAAACATCGTGCCTACCTCAAGTACCACCACAGTTAGAGCAGGAATACACACAAAGGTAGTAAGTCACTTATTAAGCTTTACAAATTACCTTCAAGTATGCGAATCAACTGTGAAGATGGCAACAGCTGGATTTACCTTTCCTCGGTAAAACTTACGTGCTTTTTGTGCAAAGAAGAAGGGCACCTAGCGAAGTTTTGTGAAAATGCGGAAATAAATAATACACAAAGCCTACAGATGCAACATCCAGGAAATTCCGTAATTAGTGAAGTTATCCCGTAATTCTTTAGAAATTCCCGAAATATCCAGTATTCCCGCAATTAGTGCAGTTACCTCGCAATTCCTCAGAAATTCCCGAAATATCCAGGAGATCACGTAATTATTGGTGATACCTGAAATACCCCAAAAATTCCTAAAATATTCTGGAAATCCCGCAATTAGTGGTATGATGCTAGAATCCCTCAGAAATTCCCGAAATATCCAGGAAATCTCGTTATTATTGGTGCTATCCCGGAATGCCTAACAAATTCTTAAAATATACCGGAAATCCCGTAATTAGTGGAATGCTTCCGGACTACCTCAGGAATTTCCGAAATATCAAGGAAATCCCCTTATTATTGGTATGATCCCGGAATACCTAAAAAATTCGCTCTTTTACGGACAGTCGCTTTAGAAACATCTAAATATAGATTTAGTACAAATAAGACGATTTGCACCTATGCATTACATACCTCTTCTGCACCATATTTTTAGAAACGACGTCGTAGATATATGAGATCAACATGGTCAAAGCATACCATTTGGGTATGATATGTTGACAGTTACGCTTCACTTTAAGCATATCCGTTGAGATATGAGTCATACTCGTGATTCTGTATAAAATTTTAAAAGAAAAGCCGCAAATAAAATTTTTTAAATGTTGCAAGGAAGCGGATACAAAACGAAGGTTGCCATACGTAAAGTAGAAAAATAGATGCGGCACTGTATGAAATTTCTGGTTCCAAGTTCTGCGGAACACTATTTAGATCTCACACATACAATGTTGGACGTTATGGTTCAAATACTACCCGTGAAAGTCGACGTTGAAAATGCAAAAGTTGCGCCGATAAACAATTTTATTCACTCGTTATTGATTAAGTGGATATATTATTTAATCAGAAACTTATGTCACCACCAAACAACGTTTATTCTTATTGAGCCTACATATAATATACATCGTATATATATATGGGGTATTTCACGTGAAGTGGTCCGATCAAAATTTTAAAATGCACCAAATTTTGGGAACACTTTGCAAATGTTTTCCAGAATACAGAAAAAAATTTTTAGGTACTGGAATCTATTTGCTCAAAAGTTATTATAACCTCAAAAAGTGAATTTTTCCATATTTTTTTCAACACCAGCTGGGTTTACCGCTATATAACTAAAAATCTATCAACTGTTACTATAGAACATTATATGTAACATTCTTTGCTAATTATATCTAGAATTCATTCTTCTGGGTTAGAATTTCTATTCTCAAGGTCAATGATACATAAACTACATGTCAATATTCAACTTGAAAAAAGTGTAACTTCGCCACCTTTAATTTTTTCATCCAAAAGTCTAAAAGAAAGCTTGGAGCAATACCTTTCAAATGGTCTGTAGCATTTTTATAGCCTCCAATTCTGTAAAAAGTTATAATAATTTAAAGAAAGACAAAAAATTCACAAAAATTAACATGGTAATTCCCATTTAAATTTTTAAAAAAATTTCGTGTTTCTTTAAATTGTCATAACTTTTTACAGAATTGGAGGCCATAAAAATGCTACAGACCATTTGAAAGATATTGCTCCAAGCTTTCTTTTAGACTTTTGGATGAAAAAATCAAAGGTGGCAAAGTTACACTTTTTTTAAGTTGAATATTGACATGTAGTTTATGTAACATTGACCTTGAGAATAGAAATTCTAACCCAGAAGAATAAATTCTAGATATAATTAGCAACGAATGTTACATATAATGTTCTATAGTAAAAGTTGATAGATTTTGATTTATATAGCGGTAAACCCAGCTGGTGTTGAAAAAAATATGGTAAAATTCACTTTTTGAGGTTAGAATAACTTTTGAGCAAATAGATTCCAGTACCTAAAAATTTTTTTCTGTATTCTGAAAAACATTTGCAAAGTGTTCCCAAAATTTGGTGCATTTTAAAATTTTGGTCGGACCACTTCACGTGGAATACTCCATATATATATATATATATATAGATATATATATACAACGTTGCTGAATTATTCAAACCCTTCATCTACTTCTTATCTGAGTGCCTATATCTGCTACCCTGATACTGCCGGTTGCATGGGTGTACCACTTAACGCACCAACCCACACTCCAGGAAACAATGCTGGACTTTTAAGTCGACAGTATTATACTTGGTGGCAAACCGGTCGACATGATTGAAAACGAGAGTGAGATTGGTGCGCAGTAACGATGCTTTTTGTCTAATGGATTAGTCGGACGGCGGTAAATTTTCCGTTCACTTTAAAGAGACAACATTGATTGTGCGTCGAGCAAAGATAAGCCCTAGATTTGTGCTCGCTAACGCTAATGCTTTAGATGAACCCACGGCTAAGTATCCGATACCAAGGGTCGAAGTTAAGTCGTTTACCATACAGAGTGGTATTTTTGTGATACTCTCGATATCGTGATATTGGGGCAATTACTTAAAATAATTATTTTGGGCTGTCGTACAAATCGCTCGTTTGCAGTAATCGAGAACCCTTTCAATTTTCATCCTTTTTTCATAAATTTTCTGTCTCTTTACGTGGACGATGTGCGAATTCCGCGTAAACCGTTACAGATAAACCGTAACAGATTACTTGTCGAGGACTTTCATATACTCTTTTCCGGGACAGGTATACATTATCTAAACGAAGGTATCGACGTATCACGCATTACTTATCCGTTGGGATTCTGTTTGTTTGCGTTTGACTTGACACCCGACATTTCAGCGCACTTTTCATCTCAATGGAGTCTTGTACGCTCAAGTGCTCTGCGCATCAAAGTTCGTTTTGAGGAGACATTTTCGGAAACTACCAATTGTATCGTTTAGGCTGAATTCGACAATATTTTTTAAATAGATTCCAGCCGTTAAATATTAACGGACTACAGTGCCTAAGGAAATACATTTGGTATGTTTGATCGCTGCCTCATCTTTTGTCGATGATAGGGGAAGAGAGAATATAAGCGGCCGATGAGATCTTAGACAAGTTAGCCGAATTAAACGTTCAGCACAGTACAATGGATTACAATATGATATTCAAAATCTCACAGACGAAAATTGCGGATTGGTTCCCACAGAAATTATAATAATTTCACTACAGGGTGACATTGCCGGTCATTGGTTGATTTCATCGCCCCACGAGTTTGATAAAATTCCAAATGATATGAAGGCGTTCAACGATTACGTGTCACCCCAGCTCACCAGTAAACACTTGTTTCACTGTGACTTTTCATTAGGTAAATTTCGTCGACTTTAGTCCAATATCACGAGAAGCGCTTCTAAAGTGTGAGTCAAAAGTTTTGAAAAAACTCGATTCATTTAATCCATAATGACTCAGGTCGTTGTTAACATACAGGACTATAGTTGCGAAAGCTTTGCGGAATTGTAGAAACGATTCGATTGCCAACAATTGTGCACTACTAACAAATTTATGAAAAATCGGTATAAATATAAAAATCGGTATATATATTACATTGTGCGCTTTACAGAGATCATATATGGTGACGGCATGGCTTTACTCACAACTGCCTGAAAAAATACGTCTGGAATTATTAAAGAGCAGCACTGAAATTTTTAACAAAGCTTTACAAAATATTTTGTGGACGAGAAGAAAGGTAAACGATCTCATAAATTTCAAAACGCAATAGACGAGGGAAAAGAGAGTGGCAAATAAATTGTTTTGAATACTAGGTAAATAATGAGAGTTTTAGGAGGCCTTGAGGAACGACGGTAGGTGTATACATTGTGGACAGAATTCTGCGAGCTATGATCACATCGATCGATATCGTTTGCAACACCGACGATTACACAAAACCATTGGGTAGCTATTTATATAGATAAAGACAGATATGGAACGTATTTTGACAGTTATGCCTTTCCACCGATATTGAAGCACCACATTGAACGTCTGCAAGGAAATTGTAAAAATTTTCAATGGTACACATAAAAGCTGCAAAGTGATAATTCTACGCGTTCCGGACAGTACACTGTAACGTTTCTTTATCAAATGCGTAACGATTTTAATCTCGATTCTTTTTGTAAATTTTTTTTCGCACCATACCAAAAAAGAACGACTGTTTAGTTGTGAAATGTTATGAAAGTATTTACAATAAAATTAAGAATAAAAAATGAAACATCGCAAAAACATTTGGCAACAAGCGCTATCTAGGATTAGGCATCAGTAATCAATGTTGTACTTCTAAAAAATTGTATCTGTAATTTGCACCAAATAAAATGTAATGTATAAAATTTGACATTGTTTTCCTGGCACTAACAGTTTCCTCCTCCTATATTTTTGCATCTATAAAGGTGCTCTTCAAGAGCAAGTAACGCCAGGTGCATTTCTATACTTCGAAAAGTTAACTGACCGTTCTTCGATATTTTCACCTGGTCTATCACGTTTAACATATTTATGACTCCATGTATATATAAAAGGGCAGTGCTCAACGATGCCCAATTAATAGTAAAAAACCTGAAAAGAATGTATTAACCTCTCATAGTGAGTTAAAATAGTCGTTTCAAAAGTGAAAAATGGCTAGTTACTCTATGTCGCGCAGAAAGTTTGATTCATATGCTCAGTTGCCAAATATACTATTGGCGACGACGTACGTCTTCAATAAATCCAATACCAAGAGAGTTTGTATCGGCCTTGACTACGTTGATGGAAATTATCGTCACATCCTAAAACTCATAAGCAGTGGATCTTCGCACAAAAGCGTTAAAAAATTGAAAATATTTTAAATAAGAAAGAAAGAAATTTTAAGTCTATGTGTTTCGTCTTGGGACCGTCCGCCAGAACTCATCAGTGGGGCGCAGACAGTCCCTGCCCCAGACACCCAAGACAACATTATGGAATCAAAAAAATGATAAACTTAAATTTCGGTATCGTAAGAACGAATGAACAGAGCCTATATAAGTACACATAAGGTAGAAAATCTAATTGTAGATCTCACTGATGAGTTCTGGCGGACGGTCCCAAGACGAAACACATAGACTTAAAATTTCTTTCTTTCTTATTTAAAATATTTTCAATTTTATAACTTAGTATTTTATTTGCTTTTTCTTTCTTCTTTTGGTTTATGTCTGGCGGCTTGTGGCCTTCATAATGTTGTCCTCGGGATTGATACGCGGCGAATTGTCGTGCCTTTTCGAGCGAGCAACTTGGACTTTTTAGAGTCGTTAGACGTTCGCTCAGCAAGACCGACAAAATTTCTATATTAATTTATAATAAGCAACATTTGTGTCAAGAGAGATTATAAATATTGCTTCTTTTATCTGAAAACTTACTAAAGGAAGAGTTACTTACTAAAGGAGTTTTACGTATTTCTAGTAAATCAATGTTTTTAGATAAACAAAGCAATATTGTACAATCTCCCTTAAAAGAAATGCTATTTGTTAAGATAGCTAGTGTGACAACTGTTTATTTTTATTTTAAATACTTCTTTTTAAAATAAATAGAAAATAGTAGATCCAACTATTAGTACGAATTTTATATTTCTAAATAGGCTTTGACGTCCCCTTAATGCATCACAAAATACATTTATTAATAACACGTTAGAAGAGTGTCACACCAGCGAGAAATGGATCTTTACCAAACTCTAAGATGTTTCCTACTATAAATATATGAAGAAACCCGGAGCTACAGAGTCTAACGCTCCTTTTTACGATAGATCTAAACAAAAAACAAATTTCGCCAAAAATATTCTTGAATTTGACTGTATATAACTCGGAAAAAAATAAAGATATACGTTAAAACCCAAGTTCAAAAGTAAGCTGAGAGCGAGTAGATACATTTTGAAAAAAGCTCAAATATCTCAATTTGGTCAAAAGTTATGGAAGAAATAAGAAATAGACGAAATTTTGGCCTAAAAAACCATCAAATTTTAATGCTAAAATTTCGTTAAAATTTGGTCTAATTTTTATTTATTCCATAACTTTTAATCAAATTGAGATACCTAGCTTATTTTTTTCAAAATATATTTAATAATCTCAACTTTGTTTTTAACTTTGTTGGGTTTGAATTAACATAGTTGTTTTGAGCTATAAGCAATCAAAGTCAAGAATATTTTTAGCAAAATTTTTCGTTTTTTGCTTTCATCTAACGTGAAAAAGAGTGTTAGACTCTGTAGCTCCAGGTTTCTTTATATTTTTATAGTAGATAACGTATCTAAAAGTTTGGAAAAATCAGTTTTCCACAGGTGTAAAATTGTTAAAAAGAAGATTGTTTCGCATTAAATTGGTTATATAATGAGTTTGTTAAAATTTTGTAGTCTTAATATTTAAACAAAAATATTTTTATCGACCAAAATTCTTATTTGAAAAATATTTTTACTTTCAGAGTACAAATTTTTCGGTATTGAAGTCAAATTTGGAATTAATATCTGAACAGTTTAACGCTTCTATAATTGGATATGATGAAGCTGTTATGCTAAATGATACGGCTCTTGCAAATCATGTCTGGCAGCGTTTTTTTCTTTCAGAAAATTGTAAACCTCAAAAATTAGAGAAACTCGTTTATTATATTCGAAAACAGGTATTTATTATAAACGTATTCTTTTATTTTATTATCGCTACTAAATTACTATTTACATTAAATAATATTTATTGCTTTTGTAGGTGGCAGTCTTATGCACAACACCGTCTTCAAACATTTTTTCCTTAACACCTCAAATAAAGTGGGAACATGTATAATATTTTTTAATCAAAAAAGCAAATTTGACTTTCTTTAATTATTTAAGAACTAAATAATATATTATGAAACAGAGTAAATCTACTTCATTTGTATATCTAATTTTATTACAGAAAGAAATTAAAATTAATTACTTGGCAACTCTGATTGCTAGAACTTATCTTTCTGAACTAGCTAAAACTAACAAGGAGAAGACGTGGCATTTGGAAAATGAATTTATTTAAACTAAGGAATATGATTCTTTGATTCAAATAAGAAGACCCGTGTCTAAAAAGGATTAAGATATTCATAATTCTTATGAAAAAATAACCAAAATATTACTATTATTTTGTATATTTTGTTTAAGAGGACAAACCTGGGTTAAAATTGAAAAAAAGATATTCAGTTTTAATAATTAATAACTTTTTTATAACAATTGAAAACATTTTTTAATTTTTTTAACAAGTTATATTATTATCGACTTTCATTTAAAATTTTTCGGCAAATATATATTTGTAACATAACTATTTTAATTCATTATGAACTCCATACTCTTCTTCTTTTTTGCATAATGGACTTACCGCAGGATATATCAGGAACTACTCCATCGAATAGGCTGAAATTTTAACAGTAACTTTTAAATATAATTGTAATCCATCCGCCGATCCCTAGCTTAAAGGTATAGCCGTAATGAAAGAGTCTTCTACGGCTTCGGCGGCTCGCGGATTGTGCACCACGTACCTTTTGCTCTCCCCGTTGACACGTTTGACTTCACTACCTTCCCCTCTCTGTTGAGCATTCGTGCGCAGCAACATCGCCGTCCTCGCAGGTTCCTGGGGAGTCGCTGGAGCCGTGCACTGAACACCAGCACGCTCACTCCACAAAATCACACACTCTTCGCGGCGTGAACTCCAGAATCCGGGCGAAAATCCGTAACAGGGATTTTCCACTCTTGCTACGAATTAGGAAGGAAGGCGTTACCGGCGACGTGTCTATTTACGATGACTCGCATAAACTCTCTCTCTCTCTCTCTACTCTCCTCAGCATTATTGCGCGTTGGACCATTATTAATCCTTACGCGGCTTGCGCGTGGGCTTTCCCGATCATCTACGAGCTTTTCCGATCGACGCTTAAAAGTATGTAGCCTACCTTTACAAAGTAAATAAATAGATAAATAAATTAAATAATGAAAAAGAGATATTACAACATGCAGACTATTGTTTAAAATATCAGTATCAAACAATTTGCGAGCAGAAGTGGTGCTACCGTCAGATATGCTGAGTTCATATTCGATAATAATTACGGGCAATTAAAGAAAATAGAGTTTCTACCACACAAAATTGAAGTTGAGCGCCATAGCTTGTGACGTTGTAAAAATGAACAACGCACAAGATATGCACATGACTTGCAAATACAAGTCATGTACATACATCACTTTAAATAAATAACTCGTGATCGCGTCGCAGGCAGCAAATCCCTTGTCGATGGACCGAAGTGCACCGATGCACCTGTACATAATATTAATACCCACGGTACGTGTATGTTTCAACGCGGCGAGAGCGGAGAAACCTACCCAACAAATATACACGCCGAGACGAACCAAACCTCGGCCGAGAGGTATCTATCTGGCATACCCTATACCGACGTAAACATGACAGGAGGTTAGGCGGCGTCCTAACTTCAACTGCTACATGTGCGCAGCAGACGACGACGGCGAAGATGGCGCACGATTCCGCGCGCGTTCGAACACCTTGCGCAACTAGCCAAGGGAGTTCTGGTATTCCCCACCTCACACTCGTATACCGGGGTCCGTGGACGGATGGACCAGTCCATCTTAGATTGCGGGTAACGATCTTGTAACTCGTTCCTCAAGCGTCCGAATCGACCTCATCAATTAATTTCGTCCAACATTTGTCTTTACTGTCATTAATAACTCGCCTCAGGGCTTTGCGCATTGCCCAATATTGGTCAGAATTGTTATGGCCACGTTGAGCCCCTCGGCGTAATTTTAAACAGTCACGTTGTAGGTCCAGGATTTCTTCAGTCCACCAGTACACCGGTTCATTGTTACGCTTCGTCCGTTTTCTTGACATAGAAGCATCGCAGATCCATGAGACGAGCCGTGAGATCCTTTGTCCAGTTGTTTCATCAGTCTATCCATGTCTTATTTTGTTCAGTTCCATTCTATAGGAGATGGAATATTTCTCTGTTGAGTCCGCGCCCCCCTTTAAGTAGATAACGATGTACTGGTGGTCGACGGCCGTATAACCCTCGAACACCCGCCATTGTCGGATTCCCGAGAATAATCTGTTCGTTACAAAAGTCACGTCCGGAATTGATGCACTATAACCAGGTCTCCTGTACGTCACAACTTGTCCAGTATTTGCTACTATTAGATCTAGCCTTGCAGCCATCTCTACCAGCAACCGTCCACGTTTGTTCGTTGTGGTCATACTTCAAAAAATTGCTCTTTTTGACCTCCACCTCTTGTATGATATCGCCAAAGAGCATCCTGAGTGCGTACTCGATTGCCGCCACTTTTCGTTGAAAGTCTGCGGCGCTGCAATTCGATGTCAAGTTTACGCTGACATATGTAATGTCAGCTGCTTTTGCCCAAACATAATCATCGCCTTTTCCGTGATTCGTTAAACGCGACGAAGTCCCCCCTCCCTCCCTGAACCACAGCACAGCGAAACGGGTGTTGTTAACGCACCATAAACATAACCTCTGCACTTATACGTATCTAACTGAGACAGCAGGTCATGACATAACCTGCTACCAGTGTGAATGCCTTCGAGTACAACAGTCATCGTGTCACGTTCGTTCTGTCCTTTGTCTTAACTTTGCCTCCGTCAAATCTGTTAAATGTCGCGCAGGAAGCACTGCCCGGAGTGTGTACCGCCTCCTCGGCCCCGAGTATTGAGCAAAAGAAACATGTGGCTACACCCAAGCAGACCCCGGCCTTGTAGTCTGGTTTGCCGCACTTCCAGCAGCAGTCATATCTCCTTTGCAGTTCGAATGTTTCAGCCGGCAGTGCTATACGTCCTTTAAGACGATGTGATAAGGAAAGAAAATCTTTGGGCCTGTCGATATAACGTAGTTTGATTAATACTACTAGTAAATGTATCCGATACATGGCGCCAAGAATATTGTGACTGTGACAGTAGGATATATCTGTCATGATCAGGAGATGGCGCTACACATTTTCCTACTGACTCACCGACAAACGTGGCAATGACAATAAAATTATATAAGAATATATCAAATTCAAATCACCACTTTCTCAATGGTTAAGAAAATTACCCTCAAAGTTTCAATCAAATCTGTTGGAAACTTTTTGACATATTCGACAAAAATATAAGGCTCTTCCGTATAATGGTCGTATCTAGAAAAGATTATATTTTACATTCAGATTCGCGAACATCTTTTTTACAATGTGCGTATTTTTTTCCACAATTTTTAGTCGATTTCTGAATTACAATGATTAGGTTTAATTTTTACGCTTTTTTAACATTATGCGATACAATCCACATGAGTGAAAAAAATCAAAAATACCACTAATTACATGTACTTATCATGTGTTAACTAGCTTTGTGGTAAAATAGAATAAGAGATATAACATTTCTCATTATTATAATATTTCTATAATATTTATTTCATACCAATAACTTCTATATGAATTTGTTTTCTGAAACTATCCAACCCAGAAGAAAACTGTTACAAACTTTTTTTGTTGTAATTAAGAAGTAGAATCTGCCTAATGTCTACAGTATATGGGGGCGTCTAAGAAAGTGTCGCTACCGGCGTACGCAGAGTCTTTTTCGCGCAAAAAACCCTAAAAAATATACCCAATACATAGATCGACAGATTTTTTAATATGGTTACATATTTAATAAAAAGTTAATACCATTTTGCATACATTTAAAAACTTGATATCGTGCATTTAAATTATTATTTTCTTTCTTATCATTATTATTTACTAGCATTATTATTCCTATGGAAACTTAAATACATAAATTGAATAATCTATTTTGAAGTAATTTTGAATTATAGAAATTTACTTGCATTTAAATAATCGACTGAATAATTTTTATATATTTTTTCTTTATAACTAGTTGTTACTTTTTACTTTATTTTTTATTGCACAAGTAAAAAGTGACACCTCCTATTGCTGTCTAGTACACGCGTCTTTTTTTTAAATTTCGCCGTATTTTCTATATAATTAGCGCAAACGCTTTGAATGTGAACAATTAATATTTTTTTCCATATATACGATAGAATATTCGTGTTTCGACGTTTTTTTTATTAATAAAATATTACTTATGTCAACTGTAGTATAACTAAATTAACTAATATTTTCATCGGTCTTACAGTCAATAACAAATTAAATATATGGGCAGTCAGATTGCCCCTACATATAATCACCCCCGAAGAATCTATAAAAATAAAAATAAAAATAAAAAATAAAAAATAAAAAATTAAAAACTCTAACTGAAAATAAAACAAATTATTAATAAAGCAATCTGACTGCCCCCCTGCACCAAAAATCTACTCACCCCAAATATGTTGTCCGACGTTTCGAGCTCGCTGCTGCTCCTCATTAGGGACTGAAATGAAAAACTATTTCACACCGATATTTATACCCTCAAAAAAGGCCTCCCCACTCCAAGGACCCACACCCAAACAAATTCACACCAATAAACTAAGTTAAGTTAAGATAGGATGATAAATCTTATTTAATTTATTTGACTCTAACATTAAATTAACATTCTTATCATTCCTAAATATATGAATATTCTCAAGACTTTCTCTTTTAAATTTATTCATAATATTTTGTTCTAAAATTTCTACATTATTAAAATCAAATGAATGAACAAAATCTAAACAATGCTGTTTCAAACCCGATGCGACAGATACACTCCTCAAACTATATTTATGTTCATAAATTCTCTTTTTCAAATATCTACTAGTTTGACCAATGTAACACTTATCACAATCAATACAATTTATTTTATAAACAACTCCAGATTTATCATCCTTTCTATCTCTATCCTTACAATTATTAAACAAAAAAACTTAAATTATTAATATTTCTAAAGAAAACTTGAATATCTAGTTTTTTAAATTCTTTTCTTATTTCTTTCAGTTAAACCTCTAACATACGGTATAACAACCAATGCATCATTTTTAATATCAACTCTAACTTTTAACTATTTACTATTATAAATTTGATTCACTCTCTCTTCAATCACTCTATTAATCAAATCTATCGGATAATTATTATTAACAAAAGTTTTGTTTCTCTCCTGTCACAGGTTATACTTACCTGCTGTTTGAGGTAGCAGGTATAAAACACGAGCTCAAAGTAGGTATAATGCAGCACCTTGACGCAGATTATTATGTAGGAGTAAACTTTATTAACCTTTTAAGGACGGGGATTTTGACGTTGAAATTCGACTTTTTTATAGAATATTTGTCACATGGAGTGCCTGACAAAATTGGTGGTCGATATATCGACCAGTCCAGTCTGCAACGTAAAGTCCAATGTTAAAAATTTAATTCAGTTCAGGAGACATCCTTGACCTTGAAAATTGTATTTCAAGGTCAACTTCATTGATCGTAGTATTTTAGTCCGAAAATGATATCCAAAAATAATATGCATTACATGCACTTTTATCATTGATGTATTATGAAAAAATATATTAGTTTTCGCTCTTAACATGACCCAGAATCAACAGTGCGGATGTGGCGAAAATTTGATCCCTTTGGGGTGCTTGATTTCCGTGAGTCCCCATGCCTCTCACGTCGGAGTGCTTTATTTCCGTGAGTCCCCTTGCCTCTTACGTTGGAGTGTTTTATTTCCGTGAGTCCCCTTGCCTTTCACCTCTAAATATTTGACTTTATGATAATATTTCTTTTGTGTGATATTCTTCAAAACATGGAGCTACGCATAAAGGAATATCATAATCATAGCACAGGGATTTTGTTCGATTAGTAATTTTACGTAAAGCACACAAGTGACACCTTCGACTTGTAGCAAATCTTGGAAAATGACGACGAACTAATCGAGTAGGAGGGCTAACAAGACGAGAAATGCTATCATTAGTATTATCCAATTTCAATAATGATCTATCAACCGATATTCGGAATGAAGGAAAGGGCATTGGTCCTTCATTTTTTATTTTATATAAGAATGAGCATTAGATAAACTTAGATCAATAAGATGGAAAAATAACTTGCGATACCATTTCATTGTTTTTCTAACTGTTTCGGTTTCATAATATCCTCATTGGTTTGATAGTGTTTTTTGCCAGTGGTACAGAACTCAAGTTCGTGCACAGTGTAAGCATGCAAACACTACGCTTATCTTGCCACCTAGTTGTCATCCACAAATTATTATGAGCAACTTGAACTACACCTCGCTCTAATTGATTTTCTAATTTTAGCATTTCTTTTCTATTTGTTCTTAATGTGCCACACATTTCTGTATCGCGATCATGCAACAATTTTACCACTATAGGGGATGTATACCAGTTATCTATGTATATGACATGACCCTTGTAAAAATAAGGTTGTAAGAAATAAGCGACAATATCCCCAGTAACACCCAAATCAAACTTCTGATAATCAGTATCAGCGCCAGTGTAGACAATAAAACCCAAAATTAATCGAGTCTCACAGTCTACAAATTCGAAAAGTTTGATGCCAAACCGATTTCTTTTCAAAGGAATATACTGCTTGAATCGAAGCCTGCCTTTCCATAATACTAGGCTTTCATTTATGCACATATTTTTGCCTGGAATAAGAGCTGCTGAGAATTTACTTTGTAGATAGTCGAGTATTGGTTTTATTTTCACTAAAGAATGGTGAGCAATTTCCAAGGTATCTTCATTATCATGAAAATGTAAATGACGTAAGATTGCAAGAAACCTATCACGCAACATTATTTGACCGAAAATTGGAATATAAAGCAGAGGATCTTTAGACCTCTAGAATAGTCTTTCAAGGCACCTTTTCGAATATGGCCCATTAGAATTGAAAGGCCAAGAAAACATTCAAATTCACCGTTTTAAGAGGATACCGAGTTTTTTGATGGGATTGCTGATCTTAATGACTTTCATAACGATTCGTCTCATTTATAATTCTTTCAATCAGAGGGGAATCATAAAGTATTTAAAGTAATTGATTGCTTTATTCCCTGATATAGAGATGTTAGGATTTATTTTAGAATTACCTTAAAAATCTTTGATTGATGGATAAAAATACGTGTTTTCAAAAATTTGAGTCCCATCATAATCATTTTTTACCAAATCAACTTTATGAATTTCCTCATTCTCCAAATCTTGTATTTCAGGTTCAGGCTCGCCACTACTCCAAGTTTCAATATCAGCCATTTTATCAAAAATAATTTTGATAATTTTGATTTTGCTTGTATTTTTTTGACAACTTAGTGAATAAAGAGAATGATGAAATATTCAGAATATTGTCAATAAAAAATCTTCCGTAATATAAATTACCATATGTCGATCTGACAAGAAACTAATAGTTATAAATAGTTCAAATAATCACTATGAAAATGCGTTTGATCAAACGCAACACTATTTTTTTCGTATGCAAAGACTTAAAATACGTTGGTGTACCAATTTTCAAGTCGAAATACCGAATAAACAATTTGAGCTTGAAATTACTATTTCAAGGTCAAACTTACTTTTTAGAATGATAACACTATGTTTCATCTATTCAACATACAATATTACCCCCGAAACATTTCCAAAATAATATGATACCAAAGTGGTCGAAATATCGACCAGTCCCGTCCTTAAAAGGTTAAGAAGTTTTATGCGGCCCTCTTCCCACAAAAGAACCATTTACTTTTTAAAGATGCGGAGAGATCAGTCTCCTTGGAGTTAGCGGGTGTAGATTTCCCGTGTATAGCTTCTCTCACTTCGATCAAGTGAGCAGACGTGTAATCCGCCGAGTGAGAGCCACTCCGGGAGCTACTAGAGCGAGTGCTAAGACCTAGTAGCGATTCTTTTGGATGCACGGATTGGGCCGAGCTCGCAATCAACGTAGGGTCTGCCTACCTGATTAAACAAAAAAGCTACCCCGTATCCAAAACTATTAGCGATAAGATGAAGGAGCAGGTCGATGAAATGCTCGCCACGGGTATGATCAAACTCCTCCGCTAGTAGCTGGTCTAGGCCTGTGGTCATGGTTCGCAAGGATTATGGCAAGTACAGGTTCTACATTTATTTCAGGAAAATCAATGGGGGCGACTAAGCCGGATGCTTATCCCCTCCCGAATATGGATAGCATCCTGTGCAAATTACAAAACGATATATAAGTACCCTGGATCTGAGTAGTGCTTACCACCAGATTCCACTGCATATCGATTCTCGCGAGATAACGGCTTTCACGGTACCAGATATAGGCTCGTACCAATTTACGCGAATGCCGTTCGGGCTCAACAATGCTAGCGCGACGTTCCAGCGGCTGATAGCTCGTAACATCGCCTCGAGCCTGGAGCCGTACGTGTACTCCTCTCGGTAACATGATCATTACGTCCGAGACTATTAAAGAACACGTAAAGTTACTCGCGACAGTCCTTTCGCGGATCAAGGAAGTAGAACTGACTGCCAATCGCGAGAAAAGCGTATTTTGCCAAGAAGAGGTCATATTCAATGAATCTATATCTGCCGTAATGCTACACTCAACGTATTTTACATTTCTTTAAAAAAATAAACATTTGCTGCCAAGAGTAATATACAATTACCATAATTTTAGTTATAGCTAGGGGGAAAAGTATCTTTTAACAGCTCTATGTAGCTGTAAAATTTATAATTTATGTTTTAAGTACGTTTATCGTAGAATCGACACCTGACTACAGCGCCATTCGAAGCCTTGAGATCGAGCGACTTTTGATGGAGGCTATAGCTCCGACATCCCCTTAAGGAGGTTCCTGGGAATGGCGTCGTGGTATAGGAAATTCCTAAAGGACTTCGCGACGTTGTCTTCCAGCAGTGTAAGATACTCATCGCGACGCAAGCGACACGGGACCGGGAGCTGTATTAGTGCAAAATATAGACAGCAAGAAACGTGTGCTCGAATTTGCAAGCCGCACGATGACCGATACGTAACCCGACATGCCGCCGTTGGGCCTTAGAGGTACAGGGGTATGATTATGAGATGGAGTACCAACAAGGAGCACTTAACTATGTACCCGACGCGCTCTCTCGGATGAGTGAGGGAGACGAGTTATCGGTCGTTGACCTGGACGCAAGAGACTACTGATAACTGATACCTCAATCAATATGAAAAAGTAGAGTAGAGTAAAGTGATTTTCCCAAATAGAAAATCATACTGGGGACATTGTATTCAATGTCAGACCGTACCGACTGCGCTCTCCCAGCGTAGACCAGGACGACCGCAAAAAACAGCTTTCGTAATTCGTCGTTCAATTGCATCTAATGTTGCACGTAAAGATAATCGAAGGTCCAGGTCGCCCACCGGGTTCTAAGCAACTTAAGCAGTCTGCAATAGTGAAAAACTGGTCGCCGCGTAAGACCCGTGGCTGCGCAAACGCTTAATACGTTATCATCCCCTCTAGTTATCATCCTTTTTACTGTCAATCGACACTAACGACATCCTTATAGATATCATTCTGAATCCCGCTCCGAGAACATGATGGCAGCAGCAGGATACCTGTCCGATACCCGACGCTTGGGAGAGCGGTGAGACGTGTGACGATAGACGAGGTCACTCGCGGTAATTCTCCGTCACGAGACTCGACGTACGGCAGTCGGGCCGAATCGCATAGTAAAAAGGGAAGGGAGAGGGAACGGTGGAGAGTTGACGGTAGTGAAAAAAACGGACTGGAAGAGGAAAAAGAATCTCCTTGAGTCACCAGAGGAGTGCACGTCAGACTCTTCTTGTTCTTTAGTTTTGCTATCGAGAACCCACCCGGGGAGGGCAACACATCGGTGCGATCCGCGCGCTCTCTTCGTGCTGTGACTTCGTGTCCGTATGTGACTTCGTATTGGTCGCGTTCCGACCGGTCGTGCGTCCTCGCGTACTATCTATGATTCGCGGGTCGTTACTTGAATACCGAACCACTGTATGAATCAGAATAAAGGATAATTTGATTTTACCTCTCGGATCTTTTTCATTGAAATTTCCCGTATTATCCCAGAATCTCCACCTCTCTGTTCTGAGAAACAGACGAGCACGCGGTACTCGTTTGCGTTTACTGGATTTGTACTTCCGGAAGTGGGCTGATTCCTGAGCCCCGAAATAACCTACGCGGTAGCCGTCGGGTAAACGACGAATCGTCGACAAGATGCTGCGGTGGTCTGGTTGCGCGCGAAGGTAAGTTCGCCGCGCACAACCTCAAATCGCCCATTACTTACATTGCCTTCGTGCATTGGAGGCAAAACCCCGTCTATACTGTTACAGACATATCAAACTTGATTTGCCACATTTATGCGAAATCGATTAAAAGTTTGATGCCACATTAGGTGACACTAAGGATTAGCTAATGAAGACATATGGAAGTAGCTGAACTAAGAAAGTAGTATAGATCAGCAGTAGCGTATCCGACTGCAAAGCAGCCCGACGAGGTTCGATCCCAGTCATCGGAATTTTTTTTTATATGACCATTATTGTTTAATTGAATTAATTCTTTACCAGCTTGAAATTTTGACTGAAAATAGAGAATAAAAATAAAAAATAGTAAAATGTTATATTTTACTATTTTTTATTTTTATTCTCTATTTTCAGTCAAAATTTCAAGCTGGTAAAGAATAAATACAGAGAAGTTAACTGTTTATAAATAAACTAACAATAGTTTATTAGTTAAATAAATTCTATAAATTTGCAAGTGTTAAAAAATAACGAATAGAACGGTACGGTAAATAATTAATAAATAATCATTTTCAAGATGTAAATAATTAGATAAATCTTTTTGATTGAATATTTGAATTTTCCATCTTAGGTATTAAACATTAAACATTAAGGATAATTATATAATGTATATTTTGCGGTCTTTCCGAACTAAAGCTTTACTTTTAACATAAAGCAGGTTCTTTTTTCTCTTCGTCCACTATGGCTGGTGGAATTTCCCAGAATATAACCTTTTTAAAAAATTAAACAAAATTTATAAGCGTTTCGTCCTCGATCTCCAATATATCTCAACTGGAGTCCAAACTGGAGATCGAGGACGAAACGCCTATAAATTTTGTTTAATTTTTTAAAAAGGCTATTCTCTGGAAAATTCCACCAGCCATAGTGGACGAAGAGAAAAAAGAACCTGCTTTATGTTAAAAGTAAAGCTTTAGTTCGGAAAGACCGAAAAATATACATTAAATAAATATCACCGAACGTAAAATTCAATTAAGGATAATTATTGTAAATACCAAAATGCATATGATTGTACATTGTAAATAATTATATCTCAAAAAAATAGAATAAATTTTGAATTCTCAAATTATTAGAGAAGTTCAATAATTCTAGCGAGAGTAACTAACGAGCAAACAACACATAGACATACATCAAATTCCATACATGAGAGTATTACTGAAGAGTGCAGACTAACAAGCCAGAACTACGTAGGACTTAGCCGAAAACGAGAGGAGCTCTCCCAACATGACCCAATCCAGTAAAAAGTCACTGCTCTCACACTTTCGTCAGCATCTCGCCTTCTTCGGGCGACATTCACAGGTTATCTTCGCGCGCTTTAATATCTATATTATATTAAAATTCATCCATTTTCCGGTGTCCGACGTCCGGTGACCGGTGTCCCGTGTCATGTGTGGAGTGGAAGGGTTATCGCTGATATTTCGTGAATTTCTGAGTTATTTTGGGATAACTTCACTAATTGCGGGATTCCTGGATATTTCGGGAAATTTTTAAGTATTTCGGGATAACTCCACCTATTACGGGATTTCCTGAAATTTTTGCTTATTTTTGAATTATTCCGAAAGAACTCCACTACTTACAGGATTTCTGGGATATTTCCGGAATTTGTGAGGTGATTCGAGATAACACCAAAAATTATAGGATTTTCTGGGTATTTCGGGAATTGCTGATTCCTGGATAACTCCACCAATTACGGGATATCCTGGATATTACGAGAATTCAAATAAAAATAATTGAAATATAAATATTATTTGTTTGAATGAATAATTGAATACATACGATGCATTAGCTGAGTTTGGTAATTTTGCATGAAATTTTAAATTGTACGTCTCCTTTCCATGAAATATCGTGAAAAAGCATGAAATATATGTAAAATAGTCAAATAATAAGTTTATATTCTTAGTTTTGTTATTGAAAATATTATTCTGGTAGAAAAATCAAACATTTGTTACTAGATTGATGTAGCTTTCTACAGGAAAAGTGTGGAAATATTGTAAGTAATGATATATGTGTTATTGCATAATAAAAATTAATAATAAAATTCTTTACTTCAGTGTAAGTTTTGTTATGCCGATTATTTTTAATTTTGTTTAATTGATTCAATATTATGTAGAAATATGTTCAGTATCTTTAAACTCTTGAATAATTGAGTAAGATTAAATAAGTATAGGTATACAATGTTGCAAATATAATACACTGTTATTTTTATTTTATTGATTAAAAAAAATTGTTTATAACTGAATACTATGTTAATTAGTTACATATTATATTATATTCTACATTGTTATTCATTTAAATTTTAAAATTATAATGTTATAAAAATAAATAAAAAATAAATATAAACTTAGTATAATTACGACGAATTATTACTAGTAGTATATTATGATAATTAATTTGTCACTTTCGTTCATGCTATAGAAACAGTGTTGCCAGATGGAGGTATTTTTTCTTTGTTCCACTCATACAGTACGACCTCATTTACATTAGATAATTGAGGACAGAAAAACCCTAAATGGTAACCCTGTATAGAAATCGTAGCGCGGGAAGCGTTCGATGTTTAAATTTGTGAATCAATGTAATAATTGAAAAGTAAGAACACTAATTTAACGCACAAGTATAACGCTTATAATAACAGTAAATTATCTAATTTCTCACCCATAAGTTAGCCCGACTGGGAAGTTCCTTGGGTAGAGATCGAAATCATGTATATTTGTTTGGCGTTGGATATTATTTCCAAAGATATTGTTCTGTATTCTATCAAATATAATCTATTAGTCGAAAAGACACAACAATGTTTACAAGCTGCTTTGTTATCGAACTGTAACGGTCACGAGCAACATAAACCTCACTAGTAGCGACGAGGAAAGCACAACTGCGCATGCGCGCACGGACTTTAGTCAAACGGGAGGCTTACGCGGCCCGTTCTATCGGCACTCGCGCAAACAGAGTACGTAGGCCTCCGGCTAAAAGTTTTTCGCATTTTAAATGGCCTTGATATTCTTCTTAATTACAATTACTTTTTCTATCATCTAAAAATACATTGTGTCCCCCTAAATAATTAACAAGATAGATTAGAAACTATTATAAATTTTTCATAAATTATGTCACACAACGATGAATATACCATCACGGCCGGCTCTCTCGGTGATTAAACGAGCGAGCCACTATTGAAAATCGTAAGCGAAATCGATTTTCGACGAACGGACCGGATTTCAGGCTTAAGGTTCGAATTACTGACCCGAATTACTCAGGCGGTATTCCCTTTTTGAAGGCTGAATGAAACGCACTAGATTTTAACCATGACGCCGTATTTCAGGCCTGTTAATTATTAAAATTGATTGTTTCCGTAATTATAGCCAACTTTAAATTATTCCATCTTTTTATTGTACAAGAATGCAAGTTAATATTGGAAGATAAAGATTTCATATTCGCACACTCATACTAGGCTAGACTGCGACTATGACCCTTTCTCGATGGCAGTAAGAGGGAGAGAATGAGAGACAGATAGATAGATAGATAAAACATTATTGGGCTTATAGGGGTAGAAACCCCGTTAACACATTATTACATGATATCGCTAAAAATTAAATATAATAACATAAAATAAAAGTAACAAAATTAGCGCAATAACAAGAAGTAAAAACGTTCATCGCTTAGAACAAAACGCAATGATATAAAAATAAAATAAAGCTAGAATATAAAAAATAAATAAGTAAGAGCGTTTCAAACTTTCAAACTCGTGCGGTTTGCTCGGCCACCGCCGTACTCTACCGAAATAGATATGGATAAATTGTATACAACAAACAAATAATGCTATTTTAATGATAAATTTATATACATACTGTTGGAATTGCGATCGGCCCTTCTATCGATTTTCCCCCACCACCTTAAGACAATAGAAGAGCACGGTGTCCGTCGGAGGACTCACTCTCTCCTCAGCTACCGATCTGAGTTGATCGTTTTGGCGCCACCGCGAGATGTCGTTTTATTATCTTGTACTTTTATTATCTTATTATTTTTTATATTAAACAAAGTGAAGTGTAGTGAGGCGTGTTTTTATTGCTGCCACCAACCAATAATCCATCAGGTTATCGGCCCACCACCGCTTCCATTTGCGCGGGGAATTCTGAGAAGGATCTTATTTTGGTAAGAGGCGCAAATAGCCAGGATGTCGGAAAAAGGAGAGAAGACGACGAGCAGCATCACCAAGGGTAGGTGGAAATATTAATTAAGTGAAGCGAAAATCAATTTGATAGCGACGTGGTGATTTGTGTTTAAAACGATATCGTTGTGCGATGCGATCTTAGACAGACAAGTTATGCAAATTCACCGGCCGGTATTCATGGTTTATTAATTTTATTAATTTATTTATTAATCTATTATTAATCTTGTGTGGATGCGATGAGAAAAGCCTAGATGCGAAAAATTATGAGTGTGATGAGAAAAAATGTTCATAGACACGTTTGTCTTTTGTTCGAAAAATTCGTGGAACAGGACCTTGGAAAGGTCAGAGCGCGGCATTTGTTTGTACCGGGTATTGCATGCGGCGGGAACACGTGAGCGACGAAGTAGGAATAGCAGAGCGAGAGTGCGATTGAGAAGGAGAGCGAGAGTGCGAGTGAGAAGGAGAGCGTGAGTGCGAGTTAGAAGGAGAGCGCAAGGCGGGAGCGGCCGAACGAGCTCGGGAACACTCAAGAAAGAGAGAGAAGGGCGAGTACGGGGGAAGGGCGTGTACGGGAGAAGCGCGAGTTCGGGCGCGCGCAAAGTGGGAAAGAGATTCGTTGATAAATTTGATGAGATAATAAGAACACATAATAATATTCCTCATACTCAGCCGTTTGTTGAATCTGAGATTCGTGATGCCTTTTATAATGCAATAGTACGAGAAGTGCCACAGATTCACGAACTTAATTTTGTGAACAAAAACGCGACGGGTAAGGATCTAAATTATAATCAATTAAAAACATTTCTTTTACAGCATGAAGCGATGAGGAAGGGAAGCGGAGGTGCGACAGTGAGCACTAGTGTGGAGCCTAGAGTAGCTCTGGCTGCCGCACAAATAGAAGGGATGCGTTGCTACGCGTGTCACGCATATGGGCATATTAGTCGTGACTGTCCCAGGAAAAACTCGGGAGAAAAATTGTGCTACAATTGTAGGCAATTATCACGGGACCATAAGGCCGAGAATTGCCCAAATCCCAGCACAAGACATGCGAGCAACGAGAGACGTGGAAGAGGACGCGGTATTATAAGGTATGCGAGATTTAACCAAGAGAATCGAACTCTTGGTTACAAAAGACAATTTGGAAGTGATGAGAGAAATGTGAGAGATGCGCAAACAAAATTCCAGAGGCGAGCTTAAAATCGGAGGGAGCGGGATGCGTAGATATTAAAACGGGAAATAATAGAATTCTAAGCTTAAATAATGTAATAATCACTTTCGGAAATTGCGGAAATTTGCTATCCTTAAGAAAATTTGTAGACAAGGGACTAGGCATTTATTTGGATAATAAGAGAGTAGATATATTTGATCCCATTTCGAATAAAACCTTTCTGACTGGAATATACGAGAAACCATACTGGTTGGTTGAAATCGAAATAGAAAAGCGAAGCGATAGTTCAAAATCAAGTTCGGAAAAATTCAATTGTACACCAATGCGTACCTTCTAACCAGAAGCAAAATTAAACAGACTCCTGATGTAAAATTAAATGATATCCAAGGAATCGAATCCCAGTCAGAAATTAAGAAATAAAAGTGACGTGTTGAAAGTCGGTTCAAGCTTTGAAATAAAAGTGACGTGTTGAAAGTCGGTTCAAGCTTTGAAATAAAAGTGACGCGTTGAAAGTCGGTTCAAGCTTTGAAATAACAGTGGCAGATAGAAAACTGCATAACCTTGACGAAATAACTGTAAACACTGATGAAAAAAAAAATGAGATGTGAAAAAGAAATTGATAGCGAGACAGATTTACATGTCCAATCGAATAGTCAATGTTATGGCATGTGAGAATGGGCCATGCCTTTTTAAATTATCTGAGAAACTTGCAGAAGAGATTTCCTGATTTTAAGGAATTGAGTGATGTGAAATTTGATAAATTCGTGCTTGAATGCGAAGTGTGTAGAATGACTAAAATGAACAGATTGCCTTTCAATGAGACGAGGATGAGAGCATCTGCTCAATTACAAATAATTCATTCGGACATAATGGGCCCAATAAGTCCGAAATGACACCCAAAGGGATATCGCTTTATTTCTGTATTTGTGGATGATTATTCCCGATTAGCTCAGGCATATCCAATGAAATTTAAAAATGATACAGGATCGTGTCTTGATCACTTTGTTAAAACTTTGAGAAATTTACTTGGACGAGACGCAAAAGTCTGTTATTTAAGATCAGATCAGGGCACAGAATTTACGGGAGGCGATGCAATTAAAGTACTCGAAAAACTCGGAGCTAAACTGTAGTTGGCATGTCCTGATACTCCTCAGCACAATGGAGTGGCTGAGAGATTCAATCAGACTATTCAGAAGAAAGTAAGAGCGCTAATGTTTGATTCTAAGTTTCCAGAAAATATGTGGGACTTGGTTTTGGGTGCTGCTGTTTATGCTTACAATAGAACTCCGCACAAGTCAAATGAGATGGTTTCTCCTTTGGAAAAATTTAACCCAAATTATACCATGAATTTAAAATAATTTAGGCGTTTTGGTTGCATGGCTTATGTAAAGATTCAGAGGAAAATAGGTCCCAAGTTTAAACAGCTTGCAATCCCAAGTTTTCTTGTGGATACAAAGCCAGCGATTATGTCTTGTTCAAACCAGATGAGAATAGATTTTATGAAATTCGAGATGTGAGATTCAATGAAAAAAATTGTTTTTGATGACAGATTCACAAAGAATCAAATACAAGACTGGGACAATAATTTTGAAAAGGTAAACAACGAGAAGTGGTTCTTGAATTATGAGAAAGATGTGTCGAGAGAATCTGAGGAAATAATAAGAAAGGAGGGAGTAGAAAAGAGAAAGAGAGGTTGCCCGAGGAAATTACAAGCGAAAGAAAGCGAAACAGAAAAGGAACAAATATTAGGTGATCCGAAATATCATGCACTGCTAGCAAAAATTAACTGTGACCCACAATCGTATAGAGAGGCGATGAGTTCAAATGACAAAGAAAATTGGTTGTCTGCAATGCAGAGTGAATTGGACACAATGAACAAAAATGAAGTATGGGAGCTGGTAGAACGATCTGAAATTATGAGAGGCGAAAATAAACCGAATATAATAGATTCTAGGTAGATCTTGAAGAAAAAGATGAAAAAAGAAGGGACGTGTAAATATAAAGCGAGACTTGTTATAAGAGGTTTCAAGGATAGAAATGAATATGATTTGGTTGAAACATACGCACCTGTTTCGAGATTAACCTTGATAAGATCGGTTCTAGCTATCATTAATAAATATGATTTGGACGTATATCAAATGGACGTGAAAACCGCTTTCTTGAACGGAACTATAAGCGAAGAGATATACATGGAATTGCCAGAAGGCATGAATGTGACGAGAAAAGAGAAGCGAGAAAAGGTCTGTAAATTGAAGAAAGCGCTGTATGGTTTAAAAATCAGTCCGAAACGTTGGAATGAAAGGTTTACGGAAGCCGCTAATAAAATAGGTTTACATACTCATGATAGCGAACCATGTTTATTTACTTGGCGAGAGGCGAATAAAATTTTGTTTTTCAGTTTTTGTATGTTGATGACATGTTAATTGCTAGCAACGATCAAGTCTGACTAAGTGAGGTGAAAACTAAATTGAAATCAGAATTTGAAATGACTGATCTGGAAGAACCGAAGTACTTTCTGGGAATTAAGATTATACGGGATAGAGTGAATAAAACGTTGAAATTGTCACAAGAAAGCTATATATTAAAATTGTTACAGAGATTTGGGTTTGGTGAGATGCATCCGCAAAGGACTCCGATGATTACAAACCAGGTAGCAAATCGTAAGAGACGCGATCGCGAAGAGAATGAGACAGAATCGGAATACAAAAGTGACGAATTCAAACTGAATGTTCCCTATAGAGAAGCCGTGGGTACATTATTGTATCTAGCAAATGTGACGCGTCCTGATATCACTTATGCAGTGAATATTGTCAGTAGGCATCAAATAAATCCGAATGAGGACGATTGGGAAATGATAAAAGGATTTTTGGTATTTAAAGGGAAGTGTGTCCTTTGGGTCTAAAATATACTGGTAATACTGATGATATTCAGACTTATTCAGATGCAAGTTTAGCCGATTGTAGAAATAGTTGAGAACTAGTGATTTTGTAATTAAATTGTTTGGAGATGCGGTGTCTTGAAAGATACACAAGCAATTATATGTCGCATTATCTAACTGTCAAGATGAGTATATAGCAATGAGCGAGGCGTATCAATATAAAATTTCGTTGTTAAATTCTTTCAAATTGATTCTAATTGATGACTTTAAATCAATGATTCTATGGTGCGACAATAAGGCGGCTGGTGCAACCACCCAAATGACAGGTAACAATAAGTTGCGACATATGATTGAAATTAAAGAACATTATGTGAGAGAATGTGTTAAAATGGGTTTTGTTAAAGTGATGTGGGTAAAGTCTAAAGAACAACTTGCTGATATATTTACGAAGCCTTTGGCTTTTGATTTACATAATAAACTAACCTTCAAGATAATGAATGGATAAAGAGATGCGTATATATTATGCTTAATATGTGTGATTTGTATTTCTTTTAGGAAACAGTAAGTGATTGCAGGTCCGATCGGGAGGGAGTGTTGGAATTGCGATCGGCCCTTCTATCGATTTTACCCCACCACCTTAAGACAATAGAAGAGCACGGTGTCCGTCGGAGGACTCACTCTCTCCTCAGCTAGCGATCTGAGTTGATCGTTTTGGCGCCACCGCGAGATCTCGTTTTATTATCTTGTACTTTTATTATCTTATTATTTTTTATATTAAACAAAGTGAAGTGTAGTGAGGCGTGTTTTTATTGCTGCCACCACCCAATAATCCATCCCATACTAATTCGAAGATATTTTTGTTTGTTTTTCTATCTTCTGTTATCAGTTGTAAAGTTTTCACGTTTGAACTGACTTTGGTTTTTAATTGTTTAGCCATTCAATTGAAAGAGCAACTTTTAAACTTTAAAACTCTAAATAATAAATCAGTACGTTGGATAAATCAGGGATTTGTTATGAGCAAAATAAAAAAACCGCGGCGCCTCCAATTTTGCTATTGCACGCGACCGTCGAATCATCTTCATGCTCTTTGTTTCTTTTATTTACCACTATTAATTGGTAGAGTACGGCGGCGGCCGAGCAAATTGCGCGGTCGTGCGCTTCGCGAAGCACTGCGCGGTCTTTGGTAATTAATTATTTTTTGCCCTTTAATTCTCCAACTTGATTTTTTGAGGGTTTGAAGCTTAAAACTTCCTCTTTCGATCGGCATATTATATTTTGAAAAGAAACGTGTTCTGCAATAAGTAAAATCGTTTTGAAATTTCAAATCACTTTTTCAACCCTTAAAACGCTTTTTTAAGTAAAATTAACCACATAACTCGAAAGCTGAGAAAAATATCTTTCGATTTATATCTTGGGCATATTTTTTTAAGGTCATGGGTTAATTTGTAAGCGAGTTGAACAGAGCGGTTTTTGTCCGAAAAACCCGTCGCGCGCGCTTGGCGGCCCGCGTTTTGTGGACGCTCCCATAGATAATGATATTACGGATGTCCAGTGTTTACATGAATTACTATGTAATAATAATTTGGATTCAATTGAAGGGATTCCTAGTGTTGGTATTCGGATGCGATTGAAAAAAAGAATGCTTGTATATCATTATCGATTTATAATAATTATATTTATAATCACAATAATAACAATATCAATAACAGTATCAATAACAATGTCAAAAACAACAACTACAACAACAACAATAATAATAATAATATATTATATTAAACATTAACATATTTTGAAGTTAATTAATACACTAATTTTGTTTTTAATAGATTGAATTAAACAAAACAATAGTATTGAATAGAGAAAACATAAAAAATAATACTAATTTGACAGAGTTACTTTCAATTGGATCAGTAAGTTCAGAATCATTTAATAAATCAGTAGAGGCAACTTTACATAGCACCGATAAGTATTTATGTAAAGTTAAATACACTAGCGAAAAAAGAATTCGAGAGGAAAATGTACATAACGATCTTTTAGATAAAGAAAATATTGAATGCGCTAGTAATAAAAATATTACAATTATGAAGAAAAGAAAAATAGAAAATGCTGTCTACGAGTTTAATTTGTATGAAACTTTACAAAATCATCCATTTGGAAAATCTATTGTTAATATTTATAACCACAAAAAAGAGTTATGTTCAACTTCACAATCTTATTTATGTGAAATTATATTGCTACGTTTCTTAAAATTTGAAAACTTGTAAGTATTATAAACAATTATTTTTTATTCTTGTTATACATACATCTGGGTGTGCATAAGTATTTAAATATATTTATATTTATAGTGCATTAAGCAATGCTGATTTTATGGTGCTACGTGAAATTATAGAAATATTCCCTCTTGAATGTCCAGAAACATATTTCGTATCACCTTGATGAATTAAAAGACAATACAGGTATGGATTCAATAATGGTTAACTTAGCTGATTGATATTTATTAAAATCTTTATATGTATTTGTAAAATATTATAATACTAAAGATGCTGAAGTTGCTGAAAATAGTAAAAAGTGGTTAGTGTTGAACAGAAATCACTGTGAAGTTGTCAAACATTGGGAAATAACATAATGTTTGCGGCAAATAGATGCAGAAAATGAGAAGTATAAAGTCTTATTACAAATATATAAAAATTAGCCTATTTTAAAAGATTCTGAGTCGTACACACTGGTACGTAGCTATTTCATTAATTTAAAAATTATACATTATATTTAACAATTTTAATAAATATAATTTACTAATATTTATTTTTAGATTAAACTTGCTTTTCCAAAAAAATGTCGAATGCCCTTTGAATGTTTCGAGATAAAATGGAACTCTATTTTTGATAAATTTATTTTGATAAATAAAAAACAATTACCAAAAGTTGACAGTTATTATTTAGTCATTACATGGATGTCAAGATGAAAGTCAAAAAGGTAAAATTATTCAAATCTTACGAAATTGTAATTTCAATTTTGAAACTTTTAATGTAAGTACATTAATTTTGATAAATATAATGAATTACCAGAAATTTAGACTTTCAAAAATATAATTATGCTTGTATTTTTTGTGTTACTATAATATATGAACGATTTTGTTTCTGAATAAAATATTGTTTAAGTAATGATTATTATGCATAACCTCAAACTCCGAAATTTAAAAAGATATTTCTTAAACATTAAAGTGAACTGTTTAGTTTAGTACAAACATCTAAATTGTCAATGTTTAACTTCAATTTACTACGAGGTTTTAACGCATTAAAATATAAACGTACATTAATTGTTCAAATATTCGAAAATGTAATCAAACCTTACCTTTCTTAATTTTCTCAAATTTCGTTAAATATTAATTTTTAATTACAGATTATAAAGCTTATATGCAATTGAAATTTTTGATAAATTTGTTATCAACAAAGAGTAATAAAATTTATATGAAGAACTCTTTGTCAAAGAAAACACTTTAAAAAGTCCACGAAAGAGAAAATAATTGAAGGAATTGTTATTCGTGTCAAGGTACCGTAATGTTTCATTTTAGCAAATAATATTTTAAACTTAAACTTACCTAAAAATTAATGCTGTTAATAATTAATATAGATACCTGGAGACATTGAATAATTCTATATGCACCAAGCGGACAAAAATGTCGAACATGAGTCTATCATTACAACCATTCATAATTATTGTGGGCCCAAATCTAACCGAGATACAAAGAGTGCATGTACAAATTGATGTCGTTCAATACGAGTAGCCGTGTCTTCTAAGAGCAATAGATATATTATACAAAATTTTCATTGTTTTTAACGTTTCATATGCACTAGAAAGCGAAAATTTTGGTTATTTTTTGCAGTAGCCATTGTACGACTTGCATACAAAAAGTGACACTAAAATTTCACATGTGTATACATGTTGCAATAAGCTTAAGAAATGTCTATAAATTTTCAATTTATAATAATTGAGGGCACGAACATTTTTTAAATTATTTGAAATACCTGAAGCTTAAAGTATGCGTTATTTATTAAATTTAGATTTCAGAGTTTAGAATTATATTTTTAATTAGATATTTAATGTTTTATGAAAAAACTTTGTAAAAATTGTAAGCCATAGTACATCATTTTAAAGATGATAATGTTCGCTTGCGACATATGACACTGTTTAACCGATATGAAAATATTTATATCTGCACATTTGATGATTGTACACGTAAATTTAATTCTTTAAGTAGTTTAAAAAATATGTGAAAAATTGTAATTACAATTCTACACATGATTCTGATATAAATGTAAATAATCATAGTTATATAACATGTAACGGTCACGCTGGGGAGTAGGTCGTGGAGGAATGCACGACCGTATTTAATGCAAAACAAAATTCACCTAGATGTGTGTCCCATTTTCTATTTTCATCAACTAAGTAGCTGTTGATCATTGGCTTTATATTTCTATTTACCCTTTCCGCAAGGTTGGCTTGAGCGAAATATGGGGAGATTGTAGACTGTGTAATCCCGTAATATGCTAGCTTCTCTGTGACCATCCGATTAACGAATTCTGTTCCGTTATCGGTGATCAGGTATTTGGGACATCTCCATCTATTTATTACGAGCTCGTCGAAGGCTTGTAATACGCTCTTTGCATCGGCCCTTTTTAATGCCGTCATCTCGAAGTATTTCGTGAATAGGTCTTCAAATACAATAATCTATTTGAAGCCTTGTTTCGATGGTGGTTTCGAGCTCATAATATCGGCTGCGACTACTGTCCAGAGTGCACTTATGTTCCTGCCTTCCATAAGACCGACGGGAGCTTGTTGGCTGCTTTTGTGAGCTTGGCACTCTTCGTAAGCTTTCACGTATTGACATGTATCCATATACATACTTGGCCAGTAATAATATGTAGCCAATCTAGCACATGCTTTATCTATGCCTAGATGGCCTGCTTGCGGCGTATAGTGGGCTTCGTAGAGGACTCTTGCTCGGTCATTTAGGGGTAAAATAAGCTTCCAGGCATCGAGGTCGGGTACGAGGGGATCTATTAGGGGATTGGGTCGGTGGGTGTATAACAGGTTATTCTCTATTCTAAGGTCGGGATACTTACTAGAGAGTTTGGCTATTGCTATTAATTTTGTTTGATACAAGAGATCGCTACTGTCTATTGCTATGGCTGCTGCTGCTTTATGTAACGCTCCCTTGCGGTGCACAAATTTTATATTATAATTTTGCAGGATGGTATTCCAACGGGCTAGTCTTCCTGTTGGATCCTTAATATTATGCAACCAGAGAAGACTGTGGTGATCCGTTATTACCGTGAACTCTTCTCCTTGCAAATAACCCTTAAGTCAGTCTACACACCATAATACGGCCAAGCACTCCTTTTCCGTGACAGTGCAGTTCCGCTCCGCTTTGCTTAGGGTTCTGCTCAGGTAGTATATCGGATGCTCTTCTCCGTTTATCTCTTGAGTGAGAACTCCGGCTACTGCATAATCGCTGGCATCAGTTTGAAGGGAAAAAGGGAGGGAAAAATCGGGTCGGGCTAAGACGGGGACTTGGGTGAGGGCTAACTTCATCTTCTCAAAAGCTTCTTACTGCTCTTTGTACCAGTGTCATCTAACATCTTTCCTTGTAAGATAATTCAAGGGTGCTCGGTAGTCTGCTAATTTGTCGATAAATCGGGAATACCAACCGATTAATCCGGTAAATCTCCGTAGCTGCTTCAAATGAGTGGGGGCTGGGTATTCTAATACCGGCTTTATTTTGTCATTGTTTGTCTTTAGGCCATCCTGGTTAACTTTATAACCTAGATATGTCACCTCCACGCAACAAAATTCAGATTTTTTACAGTTTAGCCGCAAATTGGCTTTTTTAACAGCTGCTAATACTATTTAAAGCCACCGAATATGTTCCTCAAAGGTTTTGGCTGTGATGATTAGATCATCTAAGTAAGCGAACACATTCGGTTTCCACTCTGGCTTTATTAAATTATCCATTATTTTTGGAACATAGTTGATGAGTTTGCTAGACCGTAGTGTATGCGGGTAAATAACCTATTCCTGGGAGGGCAAAGACTGTTATTACTCGGCTTCCGGGGGCTAGGAAGTCATGATGGTAAGCTTGAGGCAGGTCTAGCTTGCTTATGATTATTATGTTTTGCATGGGATAAGCTATCTTTTTAGTGACTGCAATAACCTGCCTATAGTCATTGCAGAAGCGGTATACACCAATGACTCTCTTTTCTTTAGAAGAAGATAAATAATGACAATGACTCTCTTCGCTTTAGGAGAAGATAAATAATGTTCCTACATCAAATACATATTCATTAAATTCTTTGACGCGATTCATTAACTGTTAAATCATGGTGCATTTGTATTCAACCCTCATTCCTAATGAATGATTCCTTAACAGTTAATAAATATTCGTTGAGCCATATTTAAATACACATTGGTCAATAGTTAACGCGCCGCTTTATATGTAAGACATCTTTTTTCTCAGTGTACATTTATAGAATTTTCTTCACTGATCAATGATAGACTTGAATCATTACAGATATTAATACAATTTTCATCCGTAACTTCTGGAAATTCTGAAGCGTCTATGGATAGCAGTACACTTTCGTTGTAAAAATTGAATATATGAAATAAACTGTTTTTTGTTTTATTATTTTAACGTCGCTCTTTTTATGCTCTCAAATCGGTGCTAATCAGAGACGATGGTCATACAATGTTTTTGTTAAGAACGCACTTGTTGAAAATACATTCCCCAGTGGTGCTTGTATCAATCGGCCGGGGCCGGGAATCGAACCTGGGACCTCCAGATTACGAGCCTGACGCCCTACCGACCGAGCCATCGTAGGCCCCGAAATAAACTGTAGAATTGCAGTACAATTATAGAAATAAAATTGAAAAGTATAAAATAAAATACCCAATTGAGTCCGATTTTTCAGAAGCAAGCTATTTTTGACTTGATTAATTTGATTGTGCAAAGTTGCAATTACTAGCACTAAAAGTGACAAATAAAATTATTACTTTAGCAATAACAAATAATTGTTTGAAATGCATTTACATAAAGAATCATCATACAGATAAAACTTACTTATTATTCTGAGTTATTGATGTACGTGTGACAGCTTCAGATGTTAGAAATCTCTTTATAAAGTCTCCGTAAACTTTATAAATAAAATCATCAGTAAAGTGTTATACAAATTGAACTGTTTTTACTTATTCCTTGACCTAAGCTTCTAAACCATTATTTGTTTAATTTCGTCACTTTTTAGAACACTTGATCTCACATGCAATACAAATATTAAATATAATGAAAAGGGTATCACAACCACAAAATTAAGAACTCAATTCAATTTTATATTGACCTGTGAAATGAAACCTTTTTATCTGCACCAAAATGTGTTTTACAAATGTAGTACAACCTTACCATTTTGTTGTTTTCTAATTTTACTTACATAATCTTTTAATAAAATTGAAAAATACAAACAAAATAACACTACAAACTGTTAAGTAGCGTAAAGAACCGATCCGAACATAAACAAACGTTTCTTTTCTTTTTCTCTTTCTCCTCTCGGCCACTATATTAACAGTTAGAGTAAAAGAGCAAGACTTGACCTATTGCTTTGTCTGTCACGTTCAGACTACCGCTTCTCTCATGAAATGCGCAGTCTATCTCTATAAGTTTATGTATAATACCTCCTCCTCTTACTTTTGCCGATTCTTTCACAATGTAATGAAACCAGAGAAATGGTGGTTATCTTTTTCAGTGAGCTAAGATTCCGTGCATATAATAATATCAAAATTGACGAGTATGTTATTTATTTCTTTTATGCGCTGCACAAAGCTTCTCGAATTCCAATACATTATTTTGATGGTTTTTTATCCAGATTTGCTGAGAGTGGTATGATAATTAAATATTTTCATGAAATCAGCTTTACTTTCACTTTTTGCTTTTTTCTTTTTTGCCTGAGGTTTACTTACGACGTTTTCAGTTTCTTGGTTTTTGCCATGTAAAGATGATGTAGAGGTGGTAATAGAAATTGTCTCTTAATGGCAGGTGTAGGTAAAATAGGAAAAGTACTTTCTTAAAAATTGGTATTGGAAGTATCCATTGAAGGTGAATTCACAGAGTTATGTTCTAAGAGTTGATTATTAACTTGTTCACTTTGAGCACTGAGTGTATATTGCGGGCTGTTGAGATCGAGATTTTTACAGAATTTTGCCACATGACCTTCTTCCTTGCACTGAAAGCATGTCAGTTTTGAGATGATACGTATATCCAATAGTTGAGTCCTTCATACGTAAATCTAAATTATTGGGGATATTTTGGATATCTTCTGGTTTGACGTACATTTATTTTCTAAATCCTAGAAGATGTCCTACTGTTGTACTATAAATACCTGCTTTGATATGTATAATAGGTAAGACAGGAGAGATGTTTACTTTATTTAATTTGTTTACGATGATGAAGTAGGTAGACATGGTTGAACGTTAGAAATAATAATTCTTACCGTTTTAGAAATAAGTGGGCGAATTGTAAGGGCTTATTCTCCTACTACAATTTTACTGTTTTCTTGAGTAAGATTTTCAACTAATTCTTTATTTTTCAAGTGAAAGCAGATTCTACCTTGGTTGATTCTGGATACATAATGTATGTCTTTGGTGCAACTATTTTAGATAGTGCTATAGCAGATTCCTCGAGTCTATGTCCTTCGATTGAGTCAACTATTATGGCTTGGTCACGTCTAGGCACTTTTTCTTGTTGCAATACACTGGCGAATGAAACTTCACGTTTATTATTAACTATTTCGGTTGACATTTTATTAGCACTTGTCTCTGTAGTCTGAGACGTAAAGCTACATTTATTGTTTATAATAGAGTATTTCTTAATAAAGTAAATTGAATTCTTATATAATAATAACATCATAATCACAGACTAAAAGTAGAGAAACCCGTGATATATTCTAATAAGCACCGAGGAGCGCGTTACAGTATTATATAAACACGTCTTCACTGTTCGACGTCTGGGAGTCGAACAGTTTGTTGTTGTGGTTCATTAAAAATAGTTGCATTTGATCATACTGACATTTTATTTCCATATAAGCAGTATTTAATTTTTGTAATTCAAGCTTTAAATTTTCAATTTTGCTAGATTTATCTCTGATTATGCTATGTAATTTTTCTACATCTGTAACTTTATCTAAATTCATTTTTAAAAAAACTTTCTGAAAAGAAATTATTAATTTTAATATGTATTATAGCTAATTCTTAATTTATCTCAAGCATTTTTTCAGTATTATTCAGAATGAACAATCAAAAAAGCTGAAAATACTTATTTAAATATATGAAAAAAATATCGGTTGTGTTTGCAAGTAATTCTGGGAAAGATTGGCTATTTCTTTTTTAACGGTACAATCTTAAATTTTGGAACTTGTAAGAATAATTTTTTGACTTGAAAATTAATTATATTATTTTATTTTTTTATATATATTCTAAAATAATAATTTTTAAATAACAGTGCATATATGGGTGAAAATCATCTAACGTGAACATTTGACGTTGTGATATGCAAGAAAATATATTTTTGGTTTCTCTGGGCCAATTACAGTCTCTCTCTCTCTCTCTCTCTCTCTCTCTCTCTCTCTCTCTCTCTCTCTCTCTCTCTCTCTCTCTCTCTCTCTCTCACTCTCCCTCTCTCTCTCTCGGTGAGTATAAGGTATTATTTTGCTTCTTATTTTGCTCCGTATTGAAATCTATAGAGTACTCACACAGCTGCTTCGAGTATTTTTTCAGCGAAATCATTGGGACGCTCACTGACAACAGTATCTATTTTTATAAATAGTTTTTAAGTCTGCTGTCAGCTATTCCTAAGTTTTACTGTTTTTCCATCGACTATACTTTGGAGGTTAGCTATGAGACTGCAAAAAAGGCGGCTTGTCCGGTGTTCTGCGAGCAGGTTAACCAATATTTGCACACAAGCAGTTTTCGCGCACCGCAAGGTCAACTGGAGTGGACGTCTCTTCGTCTAAATGGCAACGTCGCGCGGCTGCTTCGTGTGTGGCGCTCGACTGACACGCGGAAGGACTATACCGAGGTTTGTGTCATATGTAATAACATTACACATACGCACTGTAACGCACACCGCCTGGGTTGCCGTGACAAGCAAGCGCGACCTGCCACACCGCGCCGTCAGCCACGCCTACTCCGCCCTCCTCCGTGTTCACGCGCGTGGCCTCGCCTCCGTCGCCATCATTATCATAGGTTGCCAAGCAACCTCGTGGTGCCACGCCTCTGCCGCCCAACCACGCATCGCGCGATATCGCCGCCGACACAGAGTGACCAGTTGGCGATTTTTTCTCCTTTTCTCTCTTACGTATATTGATGTTTATTAAGCGAGAGCAACAAAGAGAAAAAATCGCCATCTGGCAACCCTGCGCCGACACCGACGCAATGGCGAGTGCTCCACCGCCGTGGATGGAGAGCTTTGCGCGCAATTTGCAGATGAACCTTCAATTAAACATCGAGAACCTGCGAAGTGATATTAAATCAGTGGTCGAGAAGGTAGATCGTGTGGAGGGGAAGCTCGACGATATGAAGGCGGATATTATGGCTTTACATGCTCGCGTGGACCAGGTTGAGTCGGCTACGGAGGTGCGCATTGGTAACTTAAACGAGCGTTTTTCGGAGTTGGAGTTAAGAATTACTGCCTTGGAGGAAAATGGACCTTCCGGCAGCGCTTCGGCTGCGTCATCAAGTGTTTTGTCTCTTGACACCATGAAAGACACATGTGAGGTTCTCGCCATGGGTCTGCCTATGTCATCGTCCCTTTCTGACACCGTCATTGTCAACAAATTACTTGACACGATCAAGCTGCCGTTAATGTCGAAGCAGGTTATAGAGATTCGACTCTGGCTGCCGCGACCTAAACCAGCTACAGCGGGCGAAACATCGGCTCAACCACGCAGCCGAGGTATTGTTTTTCGATTGTCATAGCTTCGGCTAGGGACTTGATAATCGACAGAGCACATTTGCTAAAGGGGCAGTCGGCGTTAAAAATCTTTGGGGAGGGGGACAATCACTTGCTATTTATTCGGCCGCTATGGCCCAAGCCGGTCTTCGACCTTTGGCAGGTAGCTATACAGAAATGTAGAGAGTTAGGCTACGCGAGGCCTGTTGTCTTTAATTTAAGTGTATTTGCGCGAAAGGTGAGGGATGGTACTCTCATACGTGTGACTTCCGAGGCTGACATTAATAATCTTCCTCCGCTCTCGACTCATACTAAATGAGACAGGACTGGTCGGGTCGGGAACATTAAATCATCAAACACATTTACCATTTTTCATACTAATATTAATCACTTAAAAACTCATTTTTCATCTATTGAAGCAATAGTTTTTCCTGAATCCCACGATGCCATTGGTGTCACGGAAACCTTCCTCACCGAAAGCGATTCTTCTGAGATTCTTCAGTTACCTGGTTATGCTCTTTATCGGTTAGATCGTGTAGGTAAGGAAGGTGGTGGTGTGGCGGCTTATGTTCGAAATGAGTTTGCTGTGAACATCATAGCTCACTCCAATCCTGTCTTCTCTAACGCCCCTGAATTCCTTGTTTTGCGTATAGTAAATAGAACGTTGGCGTTGGCGTTGGCAGTGGTGTATCGCAGGCCTTCTGCTGCTTACCCTACGGAGTTCTTTGATACTCTTGCTCACATTCTCCCTAACTATAAACATGTCATTATTACTGGTGATCTCAACATTGACATGACATCATCTAGCGCTGCAGCGAATATGTTGAGAGGGAGTAAGACAGCTCTGGGCCTTTTCCTCATTCCGTCCGAACCTACGCACCACGCAGTGACATCGGCGGGAACATCTCATACCTGGTTAGATCTTTTCCTGGTTCGTGAACCAGTACCTGATTTTGTCTACAATAAATCTACTTCTCCCTTCGCGGCGGGGCATGATGCTATTAGCATCTCCCTTACGATTAATAAATCAGAGGATGGTGGCAAGAGGTTCTGGGTTAGGGTCTTGGAGAGTATCAACCTTCATCATCTTGCCACCACCTTCACTTCATTCATGGATCAATCAATACATAACTCATTACTTCCTTCTTCATCAGTCACTGATTCGCTTTCATCTGCTTGGCCTGACCAGCCCACTCGTTTAAGTTCACTTTCATCTAATCATTTCGACTTACTTTCATCATCATTATCCTCCCTTTGTAGCTCGATTACTTCTACGTTTACTCATGGGTTACTCAGGAGATAAGAGCTATTATTAAGGCCAAGAATGATGCTTTTAAACAGTTTCGTAACTTTAGCTTGTTTACAGACTACAATGCCTATAAGTTATTGAGGAATAGGGCTAAAAATACCATCAATTCTAGCAAATTCCACTACTTGCAAGTGAAGCTCGATAATGAGAAGGATCCTGCTAAGTCCTGGAAACTTCTCAGAAGTATGGGTCTAGGCTTGAAGTCTAATCCTTCGCCACTAAAACATTTTTCAACTAATCAACTCAATATTTACTATGCATCTGTATCAAATCATACTCCACCACTCACTATTCATTCATTCGCATCTATCTTATCTAATCTTTGTCATTTTCCCTCATCTCCTTCGTTCGCTTTCCTACCTGTGTCAGCCAAAAAAGTTCAACGGACTATAGTTAGAGCCTCTTCCAAGGCGTCGGGCATTGACGGCATATCAGTCAATATGCTGAAATTGTTAGAACCGCAAATTACCCTGCCTTTAACAGAACTTTTTAACGGTATGCTCTCTGCCGAATGGTTCCCCGATTGCTGGAAGAGGGTCGTACTGTTTCCGTTGGCGAAGTCGAGTAAGTTAGAGTCGTGCACGGGCACGAGACCAATTGCAAAGCTTTGCGAGATTTCAAAGGTGCTGGAGAGATTAGTACATGATCAGCTGGTTGAGTACCTCGAATCTAATCATTTGTTAACCGACAGGCAAGCGGGTTTCAGAAAGGGCCACAGTACTCCATCAGCTCTTCAAAGGGTACTAGATGATAATAGAAGAGCTATTGACTCCAGAATGATCACGATCTTAGTTTTATTTGATTTCTCCAAGGCCTTTGATACAGTTCCTCACGATAAACTTATTCGCAAGTTGGGTGATATTGGCAGCACGGATACGGTACTTAACTGGTTTTATAGATATCTTGTGGGTCGCACGCAGACCGTCGTGGACGAGGTTGGTATGCTGTCTGACTGGCTCCAGGTGAATGCAGGTGTGCCTCAGGGCAGTGTTTTAGGTCCGATTTTATTTTCCATTTTCATCAACGACTTACCCAAGGTTCTCAAGTTTAGCAACTATATTTATTTGCCGATGATGCCCAGGTCTATTATTCGTTCTTTCCATCTGACTTTGACATTGGTGTTCAACGTGTATCTCATGATGCGAACGCGATCGCAAATTGGGCATCAGAAAATGGCCTCTCATTGAATGTTAAAAAGACGAAGGTTATGATCCTGGGCAGTCAGGCGTTTATTTCGCGTATCAACCTAAACACTGACCCGAAGGTTAAACTTTGTAATGACTTGTTGGATTATGAGAACGCGATAAAATCTCTGGGATTATTGATCACCCCTGCCCTCGATTGGTCTAAGCAGGTCATGTCAATCTGTAGGCGTGTCCACAGAGTTCTGCATTCTCTACGCTATTACAATAAAGCATTATCGGTTAAGCTCCGCAAGAATCTTGTTGAAACACTTATTTTTCCCCATTTCGATTATGCGTGTGCGGTATATAACGATGTAAATCAAACTAAAAATCTAAAACTTCAGAGGTTGTTGAATACTTGCGTTAGATTTGTATGGGTCAACATAGCGAAACGTGAACACGTCACCCCGTCTAGACTGGGCTTGAAATGGCTGTCGGTCGAGTCCAGACGCTCGTATCTCATTGGTTCCGTAGCCTATAATATCATTGCTCATAACTCACCCTCATATCTTGCAAATCACTTCACCATACTTAATACCCCTGGCCAAAATCCGCGCTCTTCCTCTCGTCATCCACCCAAGTCACTCATGTACCTTCCACCACGCACAGAAGCTTTAAATAAATCATTTGTCATCACTTCCACCCGCATTCTGAATCACCTTCCTTCCATCAATTTCAATCCATCATGCGTCGACGGCTTTAAAAACACACTATTCAATCATCTGTTTGGGCTCGACCATACAGCCTGGTCTTCGCGGGTCGTGTCTGAGGGTTTATTGCCGCGGCCCATCCCTCACCTGGACGAAGCAGCATAGTTGCGTCATTAAAGCTGACATGCTTCCTTTTTATAATTGTGTTCGTTTATCTTTTTATTGCATTGTATTAATATGTATTTTATCTTATTCGAGCGTTTTTGCGAGCATTTAATTATTGTTATTTAGTTTAAAGTATTTATTTATTTATTTGTACATATTATTTTCATCTCAGTTACCGCTTTTAATTGTAGTATATTACAGCCATAATTCTATTTTATTGTTATTTTTATAATCTAAGAACGTATCTATGTAATTTTCTGCAAATAGTGCTTACGGGGTTTCTACCCCATAGAAGCTAAACAATAAAGAGCAATCAATCAATGAATCTCTAGAGTACCTGTTTACAGTGAGCATACAGGATCAGTTGATTTACTCAACGTATTGAAGATTTTTAATTTTTACATTCCAGGGGAATTACATATGTTTTGATATATAAAACATAAACATCTTGAATACATCCCTAATACAAAATCTTACGTGAGATCTCAAGTGAGATCTCATGTCAAAATCTCATGTGATATTTCAATTGGAGATGTGTTTAAATTTGCTAAATAATAAAAAATAAATTTCTGAGTATGGAGAGTCACTTTCTAAGTGATACAACCCCCAGACAAGGTCAACAATTAAGGTTTCAAAGCAATTAAGGCATATTTTCGATTTGTAGAAATTTCTCACGTGAGATTTTGTAATAGGGATAGAAAGTTTTAATAAACATATTTAATGGAATATACATTGAATATAACTATACCTAATTGATAATAACAATAATAAAAAATTAATTAACAATTTCTTCCATTTATAAAATATATGCAATGTTTCCATATAATTAATTTAACATAACTTTTATATTTGTAATATAAATTATATATTTTTATTATTTCTTTTAGTATTGACTTCTTTTATCCTAAATAACAATTTTACTCTTTTTCTGAGTTTTGATAAGTGTTATCGGAGTGATAATGTTCACATTGTCTATTCAAATTACATTCGTAACAGCTTACTTCATTAAAATTAATTTTTTGTGCTCACATCTACTCCATTTTCATTGATGGACTCGCATAGTTCTTTTGAATGGAGAAAACAATTGTTAAGAAATAATGTTTATTTTTAGTCAAAACAGTAAAGCATGTAATGATCACATCGATTATTTGTTATAAAAGAAATTTGGACAGGGGATGTTACATGCCAGGGAACATTTCATAGATTGTTTTTTAAATTTTATTACGTTAACAATCAAAATTTCCAAATCGGAATAATACTGTTTTTATGTAGTTACTTTATCTGAAATTTACTCTATTAATTGGTTTTAAAAAATTTATTAGTTTTCCAATTATACTCTGCCAGAGGAATTACATTAAAAAACGTAACCGCTGAATTACCACAAAAACATGCCCGTATTTTTTGCTTAACATCATGAAATATTAAAAATAAAATTTTTACGCTTAAAGTAAACCAAAAGTTAACGATTTCACCTGGTTAGAAAAATGTTTATGTTTCACCTGGTTAGAAAAATGTTTATTTACAATTATTTTTAAAGGCATTAATCATAACACAGCTATTATCGATAACAAGTTTGTTACAAAGTTCAGTAAGTTCAGTGTACTTCAAAATTCAGTAAATGTTCAGATTTTCAACTTGATGTTAATTGTGGTTATTAAAATGAACAATTAAGTTCCAAACCCGTTTTTGAAATAAAGAAATACGCCTGTAATCGCACCAGATAATATGCGATTATAGCTTTGTTGCAGCCAGGGGACGTTACATTTCAAACTTTAAGCAACTTAAACTTGGCAATAAAATCAACTTTTATCAAGTTTCACAGCTGACTTACATTAAATTACATATATTGTACTTAGAATAATTTATTCGTAATTTTATATATGATATAATGCGATATATTTCACTATTACACAAATGTGCACGTTAGATAATTTTCACCCATATATTGTTTGGGGTTCTATTCAGATATTCGATATATCGAAAATTTTAATAAAAGTTTATTGAACGGACGTCAAGAAACCGAAAAATAAAATCGTTTACGATTATCTGACGATCATTTGACGAATTTTTATTAAAATTTTCGATATATTGAATATTTTAGAATGCATGTGTTCCATAGTCAGAATTTCATGTTCCCATTTCCCATATTCCGATCCCTGTCTCCACTTCGATTGCTGCAAGATGGCAGAAAGCAAAGCTCTTTGATTCTCGTAGAATGAAATATGTATATTATAATTGTTTTGCAGTTTGCACGTTTGATATATTCATAATAGTAATAATCCACAAATAATACTATCCAAGTTCTAGTTAGTAAAGTATAGTGTTTGGCGCAGATCGTGGGCGTAAATACAGTTAATCTGTGCATTGCCTGCTGGAAATGCTCAGTTAAAACCGAATAATACCGATTACAAATTGATGATCGGTTGAGGTATGGATTCTCGCAACGGCAAAACCAGATTGTAACAGATTGTTAAAGAAGAAATAGTATTAAGAATCTGTTTACATCGAAATATGTCGGGTAAAATAGTGTCGGGTCGAAAGGGTTGTAGTATTTTTAATAGCGAGATATTATTATCAGTTTTAGGTGGATCATTTATTCGGTTTCAATTGGGAATTCGTCAATTTGATACAGTCCAATAGAATCGGTTAGAATCAGATGGTGATCGGTAGTAATACGTTTTTCTATAACTTCTATACAGTTATAGTCCGTAGCAGTTAAATTATATACTCTTAGTAATCGGTTTCTGTCGCAGATTAATTTGCCGTGTAATCGAGTCGGTTCTGATCAAGAATTTGGATCTACACATGATTCGCATTAATCGATTGTGATCCGTCTAATTATTTTTAGTAGGTTCTGGCCGGGAGTAATCTGGTTAATTATAAATTCTAATAGTCGGATCTAATCTAAAATTCGGATCTGCGCCCGCTTGACAATAGTCAGTTATAATCTGCCTAATCATTTTCAGTAGGTTATGATCGGGAGTAATCTGCTCGATTAAAGTTTAATCTTGTAAAGTCAGTTCTGATCGGAAATTACCTATCATCTACAAATCTTATTAGTCATATATAATAGAATTACACTACAAATCAATTTTTATATGAAAACCTTTATTATAAGGATTTGTAATGAAATTAAATAAATAAATATTGTAAATATATATATAAAATTTATAGTTATTCATTTAAGTATTATTAAATCACACACTACCATTTCTATGGCCCAATGCGCGTGATAGAAAGTGTATAATACATACAAAATATATAATTATTACTCAAATACACACTCCAGTTAAATAGCCAATGTGTGCTATATATTGTTCTCAATTTACACATAAAACCCGGATTAATAAGTCTGCAACAAGATTTAGATGCAAGATGGTTTCGCACCTAACTTACATCTAATCTAATAACAAGCAGCAAATCTATAGTAACGGTAAAACCCAAGAAAGGTTGGACGTCACATAGCTTTGTTGCAGCCAGGGGACGTTACATTTCAAACTTAAGCAACTTAAACTTGGCAATAAAATCAACTTTTATCAAGTTTCACAGCTGACTTACATTAAATTACATATATTGTACTTAGAATAATTTATTCGTAATTTTATATATGATATAATGCGATATATTTCACTATTACACAAATGTGCACGTTAGATAATTTTCACCCATATATTGTTTGGGGTTCTATTCAGATATTCGATATATCGAAAATTTTAATAAAAGTTTATTGAACGGACGTCAAGAAACCGAAAAATAAAATCGTTTACGATTATCTGACGATCATTTGACGAATTTTTATTAAAATTTTCGATATATTGAATATTTTAGAATGCATGTGTTCCATAGTCAGAATTTCATGTTCCCATTTCCCATATTCCGATCCCTGTCTCCACTTCGATTGCTGCAAGATGGCAGAAAGCAAAGCTCTTTGATTCTCGTAGAATGAAATATGTATATTATAATTGTTTTGCAGTTTGCACGTTTGATATATTCATAATAGTAATAATCCACAAATAATACTATCCAAGTTCTAGTTAGTAAAGTATAGTGTTTGGCGCAGATCGTGGGCGTAAATACAGTTAATCTGTGCATTGCCTGCTGGAAATGCTCAGTTAAAACCGAATAATACCGATTACAAATTGATGATCGGTTGAGGTATGGATTCTCGCAACGGCAAAACCAGATTGTAACAGATTGTTAAAGAAGAAATAGTATTAAGAATCTGTTTACATCGAAATATGTCGGGTAAAATAGTGTCGGGTCGAAGGGTTGTAGTATTTTTAATAGCGAGATATTATTATCAGTTTTAGGTGGATCATTTATTCGGTTTCAATTGGGAATTCGTCAATTTGATACAGTCCAATAGAATCGGTTAGAATCAGATGGTGATCGGTAGTAATACGTTTTTCTATAACTTCTATACAGTTATAGTCCGTAGCAGTTAAATTATATACTCTTAGTAATCGGTTTCTGTCGCAGATTAATTTGCCGTGTAATCGAGTCGGTTCTGATCAAGAATTTGGATCTACACATGATTCGCATTAATCGATTGTGATCCGTCTAATTATTTTTAGTAGGTTCTGGCCGGGAGTAATCTGGTTAATTATAAATTCTAATAGTCGGATCTAATCTAAAATTCGGATCTGCGCCCGCTTGACAATAGTCAGTTATAATCTGCCTAATCATTTTCAGTAGGTTATGATCGGGAGTAATCTGCTCGATTAAAGTTTAATCTTGTAAAGTCAGTTCTGATCGGAAATTACCTATCATCTACAAATCTTATTAGTCATATATAATAGAATTACACTACAAATCAATTTTTATATGAAAACCATGATTATAAATATTTTTAGTCCGCTGCAATCGGCCCTGTTGAAAAAAACACGTGATATATACACGTGAAATAATACGTACAATATTACGTGTATTTCCGTTCCAAATATATATGTGTAAAATAAACACACGAACAAAACCCGTAAAATAAACACGTACAATAAAAGTTAATATCTCGGAAAGAATTTTTCTTCGCTTCTTTTACGTGTATTTTTCACGATTAAATTTGACACATATTTTTTACATACATTAAATTTGAAAAAGTTTATAAATTTCAAGAAGAGTCTGTTGAAATATTTCATTTATATTAGTTTAACACATTGAATATAGTTATAATTAATTAAAACCTTTACAGTAAATAAAGGGTTGTACGACCAAAAATATTTTATCCATCCCAAAATCTAATTCATTCATGATTAATTACCTTCAAAATGATGCAAAGTTTGAGTGCGGCAGAGCATTTCAGACAAAGTTATGGTGTTTTTAGGCAAGTTTCTTAAAAAAAGAGAGCGAATTAATTTTATGAAAAAAACAGAGTAACTGTAATTCTTACGTTCCGTATACTTGCATTCAAACAATATGACACTGTTATTCCTCAATAATACTAAAATATACTATTTATTGTTAGTCACTGATACTTTTCAATCTCTAAGCTGCTCACAAATACAAAACAGTAGGTATAAGCAGTTATACCTGTTATATAATTGGATATATACCTGAAACTTTTTATAATACCAATAAAATTTTTTTTACTATAAAGGTTTTTATAAATTATAACTATATTAAATTTTTAAACTAATATAAATTAAATATTTCAACAGATTCTTCTTGAAATTTGAAGTAGAATCGTTTGTGGCCGCAGTCATGAAAAACTCAGAATAGAAGACACGGCAAGACGTCAAACCATTAATCTTATAGTCGAGACCATTGTCCGTATACCTGCTCCTTAGTCCGATGTAGAGAAACGTAAGTTAAGCTCAGACTCCCTACCTGATGCAGAGTAACTTAGGTGCTGGGTTGAGACTGCCAGAGGATGACCGGACGATGCGGTAGAAAGTAAACGGCCGGACGATGTAGAAAGAAGAAGACGAGATTAATAAATATTGTATATTTCAATTAATTAGGTGATAAAAAGTTTATCCAGGGCAATAATAACTGTTGAATAAACCTGTTGGTTCTATGAAATGGGTACTTGAGTGCTGAAACTGTCTATTTTCAATTTTTTCATTTTTATAATAAATTTTGATGAAAAACTATTGTTCAAAGAATAACTTGTTTCAATTAGAGGCATATGGATTCTCGCAACGGCAAAACCAGATTGTAACAGATTGTTAAAGAAGAAATAGTATTAAGAATCTGTTTACATCGAAATATGTCGGGTAAAATAGTGTCGGGTCGAAAGGGTTGTAGTATTTTTAATAGCGAGATATATTATCAGTTTTAGGTGGATCATTTATTCGGTTTCAAATTGGGAATTCGTCCAATTTGATACAGTCCAATAGAATCGGTTAGAATCAGATGGTGATCGGTAGTAATACGTTTTTCTATAACTTCTATACAGTTATAGTCCGTAGCAGTTAAATTATATACTCTTAGTAATCGGTTTCTGTCGCAGATTAATTTGCCGTGTAATCGAGTCGGTTCTGATCAAGAATTTGGATCTACACATGATTCGCATTAATCGATTGTGATCCGTCTAATTATTTTTAGTAGGTTCTGGCCGGGAGTAATCTGGTTAATTATAAATTCTAATAGTCGGATCTAATCTAAAATTCGGATCTGCGCCCGCTTGACAATAGTCAGTTATAATCTGCCTAATCATTTTCAGTAGGTTATGATCGGGAGTAATCTGCTCGATTAAAGTTTAATCTTGTAAAGTCAGTTCTGATCGGAAATTACCTATCATCTACAAATCTTATTAGTCATATATAATAGAATTACACTACAAATCAATTTTTATATGAAAACCATGATTATAAATATTTTTAGTCCGCTGCAATCGGCCCTGTTGAAAAAAACACGTGATATATACACGTGAAATAATACGTACAATATTACGTGTATTTCCGTTCCAAATATATGTGTAAAATAAACACACGAACAAAACCCGTAAAATAAACACGTACAATAAAAGTTAATATCTCGGAAAGAATTTTTCTTCGCTTCTTTTACGTGTATTTTTCACGATTAAATTTGACACATATTTTTACATACATTAAATTTGAAAAAGTTTATAAATTTCAAGAAGAGTCTGTTGAAATATTTCATTTATATTAGTTTAACACATTGAATATAGTTATAATTAATTAAAACCTTTACAGTAAATAAAGGGTTGTACGACCAAAAATATTTTATCCATCCCAAAATCTAATTCATTCATGATTAATTACCTTCAAAATGATGCAAAGTTTGAGTGCGGCAGAGCATTTCAGACAAAGTTATGGTGTTTTTAGGCAAGTTTCTTAAAAAAAGAGAGCGAATTAATTTATGAAAAAACAGAGTAACTGTAATTCTTACGTTCCGTATACCTTGCATTCAAACATATGACACTGTTATCCTGCAATAATACTAAAATATACTATTTATTGTTAGTCACTGATACTTTTCAATCTCTAAGCTGCTCACAAATACAAAACAGTAGGTATAAGCAGTTATACCTGTATATAATTGGATATATACCTGAAACTTTTTATAAACCAATAAAATTTTTTTTACTATAAAGTGTTTTTATAAATTATAACTATATTAAATTTTTAAACTAATATAAAGTTAAATATTTCAACAGATTCTTCTTGAAATTTGAAGTAGAATCGTTTGTGGCCGCAGTCATGAAAACTCAGAATAGAAGACACGGCAAGACGTCAAACCATTAATCTTATAGTCGAGACCATTGTCCGTATACCTGCTCCTTAGTCCGATGTAGAGAAACGTAAGTTAAGCTCAGACTCCCTACCTGATGCAGAGTAACTTAGGTGCTGGGTTGAGACTGCCAGAGGATGACCGGACGATGCGGTAGAAAGTAAACGGCCGGACGATGTAGAAAGAAGAAGACGAGATTAATAAATATTGTATATTTCAATTAATTAGGTGATAAAAAGTTTATCCAGGGCAATAATAACTGTTGAATAAACCTGTTGGTTCTATGAAATGGGTACTTGAGTGCTGAAACTGTCTATTTTCAATTTTTTCATTTTTATAATAAATTTTGATGAAAAACTATTGTTCAAAGAATAACTTGTTTCAATTAGAGGCATATTGATGCTGTCGTACAGACCAAAATCAAAACCAACCAAATGAATCTTGATAGCCAATCTTATTACTGTAAACTAGATATTTGTAAAAATGGTAAACAGTTATATTGAGCATTTGAGAACTTTTTCCCATTTATTATGTAATACCAAAAGTTGATCTATTTGAGGTATTTTAAGCACATTTGCATATAGTTCAATTAATTAAAAACTTTACCGTAAATAAAGGGTTGTACGACCAAAAATATTTTATCCATACCAAAATCTAATTATTCATGATGAATACCTTCAAAATGATGCAAGTTTGAGTGCCGGCAGAGCATTTCAGACAAAGTTATGGTGTTTTTAGGCAAGTTTCTTAAAAAAAGAGTGAGCGAATTAATTTTCATGAAAAAAACAGAGTAACTGTTAATCTTTACGTTCCGTTATACTTGCCATTCAAACATTCTGACACTGTTATTCCTCAATAATACTAAAATATACTATTTATTGTTAGTCACTGATACTTTTCAATCTCTAAGCTGCTCACAAATACAAAACAGTAGGTATAAGCAGTTATACCTGTTATATAATTGGATATATACCTGAAACTTTTTATAATACCAATAAAATTTTTTTTACTATAAAGGTTTTTATAAATTATAACTATATTAAATTTTTAAACTAATATAAATTAAATATTTCAACAGATTCTTCTTGAAATTTGAAGTAGAATCGTTTGTGGCCGCAGTCATGAAAAACTCAGAATAGAAGACACGGCAAGACGTCAAACCATTAATCTTATAGTCGAGACCATTGTCCGTATACCTGCTCCTTAGTCCGATGTAGAGAAACGTAAGTTAAGCTCAGACTCCCTACCTGATGCAGAGTAACTTAGGTGCTGGGTTGAGACTGCCAGAGGATGACCGGACGATGCGGTAGAAAGTAAACGGCCGGACGATGTAGAAAGAAGAAGACGAGATTAATAAATATTGTATATTTCAATTAATTAGGTGATAAAAAGTTTATCCAGGGCAATAATAACTGTTGAATAAACCTGTTGGTTCTATGAAATGGGTACTTGAGTGCTGAAACTGTCTATTTTCAATTTTTTCATTTTTATAATAAATTTTGATGAAAAACTATTGTTCAAAGAATAACTTGTTTCAATTAGAGGCATATTGATGCTGTCGTACAGACCAAAATCAAAACCAACCAAATGAATCTTGATAGCCAATCTTATTACTGTAAACTAGATATTTGTAAAAATGGTAAACAGTTATATTGAGCATTTGAGAACTTTTTCCCATTTATTATGTAATACCAAAAGTTGATCTATTTGAGGTATTTTAAGGTATTTAACATCCAAAATGGTAAAAAATGGGAAAAAAGGAAAAAAACTGTTGTTACAATTTGCATAACTCAGATGCAAATTAATATTAATTAAAATTTCTTGCAGATTCTGGATTATATTTTTAGTTTATCTAAAAAGCACGAACTATTTTAAAATTTATGAACTTTTGTCGTGAAATCACCTACATTTATTTTATTAATGGGACAAAATGGCCTGGGTTAAAAGTGAAAAAACAATTCAATATTATTAAGTAATAATTTTTACATTACAATTGAAAATATTTCTTAATTTTTTAAATAAGTTAGTTTATTATTAACTTTTATTTAAATTTTTTTGGCCAATTTATATGTAGCATAACACTAGTACAAATTTTAAATTTAAGGGTAAATAAAACTCTGAATTTGCCATTAATTGGGCATTTATTGGGCATTTTATGATAATTGACCATTTTCTGGCTTAAAAACGTTTATGGTCAGATTTCTACTAGGAAACTATTTTAATTAATTATGAGACTCCGTACTCTGATTTTTTTCCATAATGGACAGGATATCCCAGGAACCAATTCATCGAATAGGCTGAAATTTAAACAGTAACTTTTAAATATTTTTAATCCAGTTGAATTAAATAGACTGTGATAATATTGTAAATATATTATACTTGTCAAATTATTCAAAGAAATTAAAAAATTGTGTAATAAACAGCTAAATTATTAAATTTTAATGAACATTTCGACTTTTATTACAATTCTGTTTCATTTAAGTGTATTAAAATCATGTTCGCTATTACTGTTAAAATATCAGCTTATTCGATGAAGTGGTTTCTAAGATATCTTTGGTATTATTTTATTAATCAATAAATTATTTATAATGCGTAATGTAATTAAATAATTAAATAATTAAATAATTATAATTATGCATGCCGAAGTAACGGAATCATTAAAAGAACACCTTGTACATATATATAAATATTAAAATGATATATGGTGCAACATGAGTTTAAAAAAATTCCTTACATTCCTCAAATTCCTGCATACAGAGCAGGAGATTCTAAGCAACTTTTTCCTTTAGAAAATTTTGATTTGAAGCTTATTTATTAAGTTATTGTTAGTTAAACATTATTAATTCGAGCCAATCAGAGCGAGGCAGCCGACGATGGGCGGTGCAGTGAGACCGAAAGCGATGCGTGATGGGAGCGCCCGGAGAGGGGAAGACGAGATCTGAAACGAAAACAAATTCGCATATTAGTCGATTCATTTGTTATTGAACACATTAATATGTGACAAATTCAAGATAATCGGGAGATTGAAAAATGGCCGATAAGGAAATGTCAAACATTATTATTTAATTATTTAATTATTTAATTACATTACGCATTATAAATAATTTATTGATTAATAAATTAATACCAAAGATATCTTAGAAACCACTTCATCGAATAAACTGAAATTTTAACAATGATGTTTTTAATCCACTTAAATGAAACAGAATTTTGTAATTAAATTCGAAATGTGAATGTTAAGTAATACATTAAAAAATTAATTATTTAACTGTTTATTACACTATTTTCTAATTTTTCTGAATAACCTGACATGTATACTTTTTTTTACAATTTTAACATAGTCTATTTCATTCAAGTGGATTAAAAATGTTGAAAAATCGCCGGCTGCCGCGCTCTGATAGGCTCGAAATAATAATGTTTAACTAACAATAACTTAATAAATAAGCTCCAAATCGAAATTTGTTAATAGAAAAGTTGTTTAGAATTTTGAGTTTTATATGTGTGCGAAATTAACAGAATGAATTTTAGAACACCCTGTATATATTTCTATATTATATATTATATAGAATCCTGAAATCTTAGACACGGTGGCGTCGGCAGCGGCGAAATATTTATATAAAATATATATATAATTCACATATATATTGAGTGATTATTCTGTTATTAAACACTTTGGTTATATCAACATTTAGGTATATTTTATTAGTCCTATTATAATAAGGTTGTGCAATTAATGATGAAAAATTATCACAAATAAAAGAATTTTATGTCTCGGCGGCCGTATTAGCGTACGCGAATGTTGGTGTTAGCGTGTGCGGTTCTTCAATCCAGAAGGTCGTCACTAAAATGATAGTTTACTATTAATAAAGAAATATATCGAACAACCACGTTAAGATTTGTAAACAGTTTTTCTGCAATTTGTTATAAAAAAAGAAATGTTTGCTAGTATCCAGAAAAAATTAAAAAATAAAGAATCACTACAAGATAAACGAGGTTTACACGATAATCATAATAGCATATGTCCTAATAAGGGCGTAAAAAGCTGCAACTGGAACTTTGCAACGCACGAGCTACGAACAGTATTTTAAAAAACGTGCGTTTACGTTTTTACTCATACGTGTATCGAAAACATATTTAATCGACGAATTAAAAAAAATAATCTATGAATATTGCTTATAACTGCCTCATTCCGAATCTCACTATAGTTTAGAAAAAACCTGAATGAAATATTTTGAACACCCGAACTTGACTCACGAAATATTATGTAATTTATTTCTGAAATATTACACTGCCAAAACTGGAAATTCGGAGGCTCCCCTAAAACTATCAACATACATTAGATATTTTTTTCAATGGAGTGTGCGAAACTCGACTTCTCATGCTTGTTTTACATGCGCGAAGTAACTGTTTTACGCATTGCGTGTGCAAAGTAAATTCCTCGCTTCACTCGGGCGAGAAACTTCGCACTCGAGTTCATACTCATTAATCGTATTCTTAACTCCAACGAGTTTCGCACACTCCGTTAAAAAAAGTAGAGTTCGATACAAGTGTGCGAAGGAAGTGATTTGTGCACGGATGAGGTTTGTTGAGAAATGTACTATTTTAACACTCCGTGTGCAAAACGCGATTTCGCGCATGCCTATTTAAAAACCTCTATGCTAAATCAAGTTTCTCTCACGTGGTGTTAAAAAATAGTATTCGCTTCTCTTGTAAGGCCGAAATCATATTCTCGCACTAGTATCGTAATGTACTATTAATCATAATGTGAATTTTAGTTTTTCAATGCCACGTACGAATGGAGCAATTTTTGTTTTGACAATAAAAGTAGTGCAGATGAAAATATTGCATTTTAGAACCCCAAAAAAAGTGTTGAAGAAAACAAAATTTTAAAAAGGCAAATCTTATCTGAGAAAAATATGTATTGTGTATTGAATTTGATTTTGGTCAAAATTTGCCAATGCCGAAAATTCCAGTTTCTGATCAATTTTATCGTAGACTTATTTGGTTGCATGTATTTAATGCACGTGTTTTTCGCTTTCATAAACGAAGTTACATGTATTCTTTTATGGAAGGAAATTTAAAAAAAGGAGCTAGTACGATGTGGAATCTTATTTTAGATGCTATACAGCGAGAAATGAAATTAGATTGCTATAATATAATTTACGGATTTTTGGACGGATGTGGATGTCAAAACAAAAATTATTTGGTTCTTTCTTTTTTATCTTTGCTTTCTAAAAAACTGGAAACTGAAATTTACCACTTATACCCTGATCGTGGTCACTCATATTGTTATTGTGATCACAATACCGGATTATATGGCCAAATAAAGAAAAAACTGGAAACATTAGAAGCAGCGGAAGATTATTATAAACTCGTTGAAACTGTAAAAAATCCTCCTTTAATTGTAAATAAAGAATCCGAAATAAATTTTTGATTTTCAAAAACTGATCCCAAAACAAATTAAAATTTCGAAACAATCAGCTATAAGTGAAGCTGTAAGGATACAATATTTTGCCCCAACTTAACCCCTTCAGCTCATTACATTAATTAATTCAAGAAATAATCCAAAAATTTATTCCCCTACTCCCCCCACCCTCCTACCCACTCCCATGTAAACGCCCTCACCCCTTTACATTTATTAATTTAACCAATAAAATATTTTACCTCACTACCCCCCTCCTGCTCACCCCCTGAAGACAATCATCCATTTACATTCATTAATTCAATGATTAAAAAATATTTTACCCTCCCACTTATTCCCACGAATTAAAAAAAAAGTGTATGTATATTGAAGGTTAGAAAAATTTTATTAAATAATTTAGTCTATTGACTGTGTTTACATTTTTTGTGCACTTGTAATAATTAATGGTATATAAGATTTCATAAAATGAAGTGAAGGAAATGGACACGTATGTACGTACGTACGGACGCGGTCATGTCCGTCTTATAATATTAAAATAATTAAACAATCACGTTCCGAAAATAAATTTTTTTAGTCGGTAGTTGTTTGTCATAGTGCCAGGTATACATCAAGTCTAAAAAACATAATGTTTATTTATAATTATTTACAGTAGAAGGGGAAATTCACAAAAAAGTGCTCATTTTAGATATATTTCTAAATCTAAATTGTTATTAATATTACAAATAATATATATTTATTATAACTTTTTATGTATTCAGTATGTAACTGGCACCACGATGAACAATTGTTGACAAAAAATTTATTATCGGTTGTGCAATTGTAATAATTAATGATATATAAGCTCTCATAAAATTAAGTAAAGAAAATGAACACGTTGTTACGTGGGATGATCAATACCGGGAGATTATTGAGAGACTACGTGTGGCGAGATGATAGTGCGTTTATTAAAATCAGGACTCGGTCGATCCTCTACACGACTTACACTTTTGACTAATCAGAACGAACTGCCGAGATTGGCTAGCCCAAGCGTGCGAGACGCTTGCACATAGATCGTTAATGCTAGGGTACATGATTTTCTTTGTTTGATTAGTTCGCAAAAATTTTATTATAATCATATGCCTATTGTTTAATTAAAATAAAATTTTCCAGCTGTACATATGTGTAGGCAATAACAGTACAATTTATTATTATATTATTCCTTATTTACTTTCCCTTTCCTTTTTTGATTTATTATGTTATTGTAAGAAACGTAGATAATTTATTTACGTGTGAATTTAACTGAAACTACGGTTGTTTTCCTTAGTATCTATTTGTTAGCGATTATTTACGAGGTAAGGTTGCAATGCATTGGGATTGAAATCATGAAATGAAACGAGAAGAATAAAAATTATGTTTGTTATTATTAGTTTCTTTTTTTTTTTTTAAATTCTTCATACAGATGTAAATAACTATTGGTCATCTTGGACTGGGAGATCAATTTGGATATCGTTAGGAAAAAAATGACCACTCGTCTTGGGGGAGTAGTATGGATTTGGGATGGTCGGTTTCGTCTAGGAACGCGCAAGGCGAAAATGTCTCTATGGTTGACGTGATACATTATCGATTGGTGGAGCTTCGCTGTCACTATCAAGTATTACTATTAGCGTTATTATTGCTCGACCTTGCTGTCATAGTGCCAGGTATACATCAAGTCTAAAAAACATAATGTTTATTTATAATTATTTACAGTAGAAGGGGAAATTCACAAAAAAGTGCTCATTTTAGATATATTTCTAAATCTAAATTGTTATTAATATTACAAATAATATATATTTATTATAACTTTTTATGTATTCAGTATGTAACTGGCACCACGATGAACAATTGTTGACAAAAAATTTATTATCGGTTGTGCAATTGTAATAATTAATGGTATATAAGATTTCATAAAATGAAGTGAAGGAAATGGACACGTATGTACGTACGTACGGACGCGGTCATGTCCGTCTTATAATATTAAAATAATTAAACAATCACGTTCCGAAAATAAATTTTTTAGTCGGTAGTTGTTTGTCATAGTGCCAGGTATACATCAAGTCTAAAAAACATAATGTTTATTTATAATTATTTACAGTAGAAGGGGAAATTCACAAAAAAGTGCTCATTTTAGATATATTTCTAAATCTAAATTGTTATTAATATTACAAATAATATATATTTATTATAACTTTTTATGTATTCAGTATGTAACTGGCACCACGATGAACAATTGTTGACAAAAAATTTATTATCGGTTGTGCAATTGTAATAATTAATGATATATAAGCTCTCATAAAATTAAGTAAAGAAAATGAACACGTTGTTACGTGGGATGATCAATACCGGGAGATTATTGAGAGACTACGTGTGGCGAGATGATAGTGCGTTTATTAAAATCAGGACTCGGTCGATCCTCTACACGACTTACACTTTTGACTAATCAGAACGAACTGCCGAGATTGGCTAGCCCAAGCGTGCGAGACGCTTGCACATAGATCGTTAATGCTAGGGTACATGATTTTCTTTGTTTGATTAGTTCGCAAAAATTTTATTATAATCATATGCCTATTGTTTAATTAAAATAAAATTTTCCAGCTGTACATATGTGTAGGCAATAACAGTACAATTTATTATTATATTATTCCTTATTTACTTTCCCTTTCCTTTTTTGATTTATTATGTTATTGTAAGAAACGTAGATAATTTATTTACGTGTGAATTTAACTGAAACTACGGTTGTTTTCCTTAGTATCTATTTGTTAGCGATTATTTACGAGGTAAGGTTGCAATGCATTGGGATTGAAATCATGAAATGAAACGAGAAGAATAAAAATTATGTTTGTTATTATTAGTTTCTTTTTTTTTTTTTTAAATTCTTCATACAGATGTAAATAACTATTGGTCATCTTGGACTGGGAGATCAATTTGGATATCGTTAGGAAAAATGACACTCGTCTTGGGGGAGTAGTATGGATTTGGGATGGTCGGTTTCGTCTAGGAACTCGCAAGGCGAAAATGTCTCTATGGTTGACGTGATACATTATCGATTGGTGGAGCTTCGCTGTCACTATCAATATTACTATTAGCGTTATTATTGCTCGACCTTGCTGCCTGTTGAGCAAGGTGCATAAATAACCGAGTTAAAGAGCTGAATATGGCTGCAAGTAAGTATCTGCTACACGCATCAATGCTAACAAGAGTTCGGATAAATTGACAAATCGTGATTATTCCAATAAGGGCGGTCCAATAAGTGCCAAAAGTAAATAATTTTGATGTCAATGATTGAAATATGGATTTAGATCTATTTAGCCAATATTCTTCATCTATGAGATTCACGAAGTGTCCTTGTGTCAATATGTTGGCCTTGTTTGCAAGCTTTCTAGAAACATCGTAAGGAAAAATTTCGTGTTCCATAGAAAACAGTATATATTCTTGCATACTGTCTAAATCCGATTCTGAATATATTCCGCTATTGATTAAATTTTTGATTTACTCGTAATGCCAAGATAGTTTAGTAATTGAATAATCAATTTAGACTCTTGAATCTCGGCCGAAGTTGGTGGAAATGTATGCCATACATTATATATGTTGAAAAATATGGGTAAAAGTTGGTTAGAATCTCTTATTATACTAAAACAAAATGAATTTAATAAACCTGCGACTCGGTCTAATACGTCGCACTCTGGCTGGTGGCCTTCCACACCGCTAGATGGAGACGACTTTACTCGTTAGAGAGATTGTCCTCCTCTATATATATAACCGCATAATCTCCAGTTCCTTACTAAAAAGTCCAAAGTGGGGATCGAGGACGAAACGCCTTTAATTTTTGTTTTAATTTTGAAAAAGGCCGTTACTCTGGGAAATTCCACCAACCATAGTGGACAAAGGGTATAATGGGCCTGCTTTATTCCAAAAATAAAGCATTTAGTTCGGAAAGACCGATACTGTTTTTAACAATGATGCGAGATTTTGGTTTAAGGAACAGTGACTGGTTGTTGCAAATTACCGGTAAGTCTCCTACATCTCTGCGTGAGGATTAGTGCTACTGCTGTGGCCATATTTGTCTCTCAACTTGACATCTATTATGTAAAATATCTTGATATAAGGATGCAAATTGAGTTTTTATATGTTTAGAAAGATAAGAAACTTTTGCATTGAAGTGAGCATTATTTAAAATTTCGTGAATTTTAAGAGATCTTTTTGTAGCCAAGTTACTATTTGATTTTTCATAAATAAATAAGCTCTAATGTTCTGTTTTTGAAATATGGAACCAACAAACATTTACTGTATCTATGACTCTCAATCCAAATTGAATATTGTCTGTGGAGTTACCAAAATAGATGGTTTCTTTACCGTTAGTTACCTTAGTACCTCTACCTTCGAATAGGATGATATATTCTTCAAATTTACAGGTCGATCTCGGTATGAAATTCCAAAAGTAGTGTCTGTTGTCAGAGTCTAAGCATTTTTCAACCGTAAATATACAAGACAATCCGTTATTCATGATTATCTTATTTTTTGTTTTATGAGCGATGGCTGTATTTTCGTCAATTGTGATTTCTAATAACATTAACACTAATTTTATTTGTTTTAACTCTCATTAGATTATCAATAATTTGTCTATTATATTTAAATTCCCCGTATTTAATTAGATCGAGGCATAATTCTCTCGTTATGGATTTCTCAAAGGTGGTGTCACCGTTATTTACGATTAAGTTGTGCGAGAACATTCCGCAATCAATTATTTTTCTATTAACTAAAATTTTGCAGCTTATGGTATTAATTTATTCTTGGTCACTGAATTGCAATAACTGCATTTCGTTTGAAGATATTGTTGGTTCGTTGTCATCCATTTGACAATTACCGATTTTTCGGGTGGAAATCAAAAATGAGTCTTGGAAGGTATTTCCGTATTGGTATCCGATTAGATTTGTGTCAATAAATCAAGGTAGACATATTACTGTAAAAAAAATATAACCAAAAAAAGGTATATATAAGTTTCTTTTGTTTTGTTTGAAACTGAAGCTGAGCTATGTACACAAAGAATTTAGTAGTAACAATCACAATTTCATCGGGACCTTCTCCGTTTACAATATTATTTTCTTAATATCTAGTGAGTGGTTTGGGAGAAGTGGTTTATCGTATTTTTTGTTAGACAATGAGTAAATGTGACATTAAGAGTAAATTTAGTGTTATTAAGGAAGAGACACCTTTACTTTCTTTTCTCCTTTTTTTGAAACAAGATAATCTATATATTTTTAATTAAACTCGCAACTCTATATGCTAATTAAGTTAATTGACTCTTTATTAATCTCCTTATTTATTTGTTTTAATTTATCTATGTCAACTGAGGTGATATATCAATGTGAATTTATAATAATAAGGATTAGAAGGGAGAAATTTAGCGAAATGAATAAAATAGAATAAATAAAATGAGTAAAAGAAAATGAAAAAATTAATAACAGATGAAGGGAGATAGTACGGTAGGGTAATTATTTTTGTGTTGGTGGAAGGTTAGTCATACAATGAACCATTATTTAAGTTAACTAATAATAATTTATTTATACTGATTTATTCAACACTAGAAAAGTACATTAATAAAATATTTCCAAGTTTCTAACGCGTTTCATGTTTAATTTTGCGATCAATTAAGCATAACTTCTATTCCGTTCCGAGTATGTTTTATATCGATTTTATAATATTCGCATTTTCGTACAAAACTATGGTATACTTCGAATTTACAGTTAACAAATATGAAACAAAACTTTCGGTTTGGACCGCATTGGGCGAATATAAAATTAGGGTCGCTGGCTAGCGTTTTCTTTTTCCCTTTTCCCTAGAGTTGTTGAGTACATAGAGGTTCTGTAATCTTAACGAACTAAAATTAGTGAACAAATGATTAATTTTCGGGAAATAGTTTAATTTTATATCTGCAACAGAATTTGGAAAAATTATGTCTTCCGAAATTTGAACTCCTAATAAATTTATTTTCCTCAGATTCGATGCGCTGTCGCGTCCCGAAGAAAATTATATTATTATTTTTCGTAAAAAGTACTGCGTAGTTTAGAATAAAATTACGGCGTAGAAGAAAAACGAAATAAGGTTGATAAAGAATAATTCTAAGTAAATGCAGTAATATAAAATATAATTTATAGAGCTGAGCGACAGATTAATTTACGAGTGTTTCAAACGAAAAAGAGGCTGCCAAGTAGAGTTGAAGATATTATTCAATGCCAATACGCATATAAGCGGGATCGCCGATAGTGAGATCGAAACGAAGGGTTGCGCAAGAGTTTTTTTTGTACTACACTATAAAATCAATGCGCGGAGAAGAGCCGGCGATGGAAAACATGGACTTAAAAACTCGAGCATTAGAAGGAAGTAATAAATTAAGCCGTTCTTTGGGTAACGTCGCAGTAATAAAAGGGGGACAGCAAATTCTCCGAATTAACTACGAAGCAATACAGAAAATGCATGGGATTCGATAATTTTTAATCACGCACATCTAACGGCCCAATCGGGTGCAAGCACAGAAAAATCGAGAACTACTTATGCAATTTCCATATAAGGCAAAGCGTAAGACAAGAACAGATGCATAGATTTTTAGGGTATATAAAGAGGACCCAGAACAGACACAGCCACTCCTAATTTTTCGTCTAAAGCTTTCGTAAGGCGAAGCTCTGCTAGTCAACTCTTTGATTTTTATCCGAGGGCGTGGCACTGCTACTCGGACTTTAAAGAAATACGCATTCAAAATCAAGAGAGATCTTGTCAAGGAACTATGACTTTGACATCTGGTAATCATCGGACTCCAAAAGCATACGCATTTAACGTCGACGCTCGCGGGTCTAGCAGGACATTATCGAGCCATTTGACACCGCTATTGCATTTTATTTGCAATATTTACGGTTTGAATTGCAATTTATTAACAATAATTCATGTTTTCAACGACAACAATTTTTAATTTAATCTGCATTTATTTATAATAATTTTTATTTCGATTATTAATTATTAATGTTGTGATGTGGGTACATCACCGAGGCCTCCTGAAAATAATATATATATATATATATTATTAGCATTAATTATTAAATAGATGCATTATATTAATGAATTGTACTTACCTAGTTGTCCTCTTGAGTTGATGCGAAGGTCTAGTAGGTGGTCCTTGGATCAGCGTGTCCTGGGTTCCCTCGGTGACAGGTACTCCTTGGCACGCTGCATCTGAAAAAGAGAAATATATTAATATGTATATCTATTAAATAATATAATTAAGGGTAAGGACAGGTATTATGGGAAAATATATATATAGTTTATAAATATTAATAATAAAAGGAGTAGGGAGATGTGAGGAAAAAATGACAACGGATGGTGTGTTGATTATTAAGTGGAAAAAGGAGAAAGAAGAGAAAATGAATTAAATATTACAATAAGTAAGTGTTAACAGGGATAAGGAATAGGTGGAATTAGTAATAATAATGTATATATAACCAATTAAATAAATATAAACAGATACTGTTTAGTTGGGGATAAACAAGGTAAGGAGTGTTATGTGTTAAGGAGAAAGAGGATTGTTAGTAGGGAAGTATAGGTTATATAATAAATATAATTAATTATTATAAATAGTTATATTGATAGAAATACTTACGAGTGTATATATAATACTTAGGAGACTCTCTCCGTGAGCGGTTGTTGACATCGGTGTTGTGGAGGGATTCGCCGTGTACTGCGTCGCCTGAGGAGCCTTGTCAGGTGCGTACGCGCACCTCCGGACGCGCATCACTCCGCGGTAGTACCCGGGTACTACTCCCGCCGGTGGGGATCGCGCACACCCGGGGAAACGGTCGCGAGGCACGTTGTTTACGTGCCGGCCCGCGCTCAGTTGTCGCCATCTTGAATCGATCTAGATTCAAGCGCGCGCACACTGAACACGCGGTCCGCGCTCGTATCGATACGGGGATCGCGCGCATATAGTATAGGGAATTTGGAACGCGGATAGTGGGGGAACATGTGTATAAGAGTACGGAGATAAATGTATATTTGAATTTAGCGCTGTTAACTAGAGAATAATTTAGTGATCTATTGAACCAATCAATAGATGACTTTATTAGAGAATAAGACTTCCGTATGGGTAAATATAACAGCATATTACGTTATATGACTGTAATTACCTTAAATACGGAAAGTCGAAATACTAGTTGGGACAATGATAACTTATGCAAATTAGTTGTCATTTTTATCTATAGTGGGGTAAATACGGGTAGCTTTATTACACCTGTGACGGATACGGAAGGGTTGGAGAATTATAATATTGCCGTATCCCTCGCAGGTAACGAGAGAGAGAACAGATAGGGATATTAGGAGATTGAGGGAGATGGAAAATCGGGGAAGAAGTTTGGCGTGACTCGGAAAAACGGATCATCGCCATTCTGATTCTACCTACCGAATAGTAAAGTATTTCTTTTATATCTTCGGATTCTATCGATCGCAAAGTACAGTGTTGTTCAGATTACACAGATTAATCTCAGAATATTAATTACCGCCTTTAGAATTTTCTCTTTTTATCAAGGAAGATTTTAATTTCCATACAATTAATTAAGGAGGATAATTGCGATTAAGGAGAGATAATTGTTCTTAAAATTATATATATATCTAATTTCCCAAACGGAATAGCATATAAGGAGTATATTTAGATATTATTTATATTATATTGATTTTCTTATTGATTTCGTTTCATCGACTTGGTGAGTTATTTTAATTATTAAAATAATAATTGATTTATTTAGTGGGGACAAAATAAGGATAAATTCAGTGCGCGTTTTTTTTCTTATTGAATTAAATTATTTATTTGATTAATTATAAAATAACGTTCTCTCTCTCGTGGTTAGTGGTGCCACGGGATCTATTATTAGAACCCGTAATATAATTATATATATCTAAATTTTGCTAAGGGTGTTAATATTCGTTACGCGGTTTAATAGGTATCCGGACTTATTATTTTATTCAACGGAACTTCCTCTGGGTGAGTCCACCGGGTGATCAGGACGAATAAATTAATATTATTATGTTTTTTTCTTTTCGATGATGTTTGGGATCCGGATAATTTATTTAAATAATACTTGTCGTTATTTAAATTAAAACCAGCATCACATTTAGCGCCCAACGTGTGTTTTTATTGTACATTAAGTGATTAAATTATTTTCGGTTTGTTAGCAAATTTAACGTTTTTTTTTGTACATCGGCGGAAGTTGAATTGACGAATATTTTAGGGAGTGTGTTAGAAATTTCTCAGTGGGGTAGAGAGAGAGAAATTTTCGGCGTCGGTTACGCCATTTTGGAAAATTATAAATTCGATTGCTGCCATTTTAACGTTTAACTGGCCGCGTTGAAATTTAATTATTACCGTTTCTAGTGGGAGATAAACTGATATATTATTTTATTTTTATTATTATTGTGAATAATTATTGTTGTTGCTGTCTGTTGCTATCACCTATTTTGCAAGCGCTTTTTGTGGGCTGCTGCTATTTTAAAGGTGATTTGTTGATTGTTGAATCAAAGTTAATAAAACTTTTATTCGACAATTTAACAATTTTTGCAGGTAGACAGTGACATCGCCTCGTGCCAAATAAAAAATAGTTGGGAGATAATTATTTATTTTATTTATTGTAGTTATTTTCTGATATTTGGGACGTATATAAATTATGATTCATGGTAATTTTGAATATATGTATTGGAATTGACCATTTGTAAAAGCAATCAGGAGTTGGACGTGAGGACACCACAAGGAGATAAATTTCTTTTTTGTTTCACAAGCCATTTTAATAAGGATTTATTTATTTATTTATTGTTTTTTTTCCATTTTTTTAGGAAGATATAGCAAAACGGTAATCTCCAGAGTAATTTATATTTTTATAATTTATATTTATTTTTATTTGCCAATATTTATTTATATTTATATAGCGAATGTGCATTTTTTTTTGTTGTTTCACTTTGTTCGTGATTTACAGTGGGGTTTAGGAAAATTTATTTATTTGGCGCGAGGCTTTATCTGGTCAGATCGGACCCGTGCACCGAAGAGTTCCCGTTTAATTCAGTTTACCGGGAAATTAAGACCGCTGGGTTTGTTTAAGGGAAATTACAATATTAAAGTCATTTTTATTTTTTTTTTGTTTGTGTTTTTAAGTTATTCTCTCGGTTGTTTGTAGTATTTTGGCGTTGTTGCTTTTGTCGTATCGGAATTTAGTAAAATGGGTAGTCACAAGGAATGAATGGAAAATATCCTTAAACAGTCTACAGGGGCGAGGGAATTATCTAGAAAGATTTCAAAAATAGACCCTAAATTAATTAAGGAGTTATTGGAAAAACAAGGGTTAAGTACAGTAGGGTCATTTGGGACATTGAAAGATAGGTTATTAAGGGCGGACTGTAGGAAAATAGATGTTAACTTAAACGTACCGTGGTATACGGATGACGAAGGGGAGGGGGAAATACCGACAAGGGCAGATGAAACAGAAGTAGAACAACCCATTAATGAGAATAGTAAGGAAAATAGTGACAAAGGGGAATGTAATAGGAAAGGGAAACAAGTAAAGGAAAGTGAAGACAAAATAATGGAAAGTGTTAGTCAGGAGGTAGTGGAAGTAGGGAAAGAGACTCAGATTAGTGAAAAGAATCAGGAGAAAACGGGTGCGCGTAAGAAATCGAATGGGAAATCAAAGGAAACGGTAACTGCGGATAGAAGCGAAGTAGTAGGGAGTAACATAGATGTAGGGAGTTTGAGGATATTAGTAACCGACATTATTAGGGAGGTTATGGGTAATCAGTTAGAAAGCGCGTTAATTAAAATAGTAGATGCAAGGTTGCAAAATTTGCAAGCTAGCAAACAGGTAGAAGAGTTAGGTCAACCAGAAAGGGTTGAAACCGAGGGAGATATTAATAATAGTAGAGATTTAGTGGAATATAGTGAATTAAAGAATTCATTAGTAGAAGAATCAAAGCGTAAAGTGACAAATGGTAGTGCGGACGAATTAGGATCGAGAAAAAGAGAATCTACTCCCAAGCGATGTAATAACTTAGGGCCAAAGAAGTTAGGTTTCTCAAAGGGCGAGTTTTTATATAATAAGGGGAAAAGAATTTATTACGTTGAGGAAACCGACACAGGTAGTAGTTCAGAAGAAGAAATATGCAAAAGTAGGAGAGTCCATAAAGAAAAAAAGATAATGCGTAGACAGGTAGATCAGAATCAGGACAGGGAGTTAGTTGGGACAGATATGAGCGGAAATAGTGATAATGAGGGAGTCTGGGAAACTCCGAGGTCTAATAAGACCAGCCAACGTCAGAGAGGGGTGAATCAGTTGCGCAGTATGCAGTGTGTTAAAATGCTGCAAAACTGGAAAATACACTTTTCTGGCGAAGGTAAGGAGGGTCCGGAGGAGTACTTGGCTCAACTTCAAGATTGCTATGAAGGAACAGCGTATTCTGATACAGAGTTCCTAAGCGCGATTCCTTGTACGCTATCGAAAACCGCGGTTAGGTGGTTTCGATCAGTAAAGGAAAAGATTAAGACGCTTAAAGAGTTTAAACGCGCATTCAGACATAGATTCATGGGGATATTAGATAGAGAGGATATCATGGAAGAATTGCGTAGAAGGACTCAAGCAAAGGGAGAGGATATAGCTACTTACCTATCGTGTATTAGACTTATAGTAGGGCATTTTAAGAGACCGCCGTCGGAATGTCAGCTGGTTCCATTGATATTTCGTAATCTGTTGCCGGAGTATCGGAAGGCAATGGAAAACGAATATCTCGATAGTTTGGACGATATTGAGAAGTGGGGGAGAAAATACGAACGGAAGAAAGAATTAGACAACCGTTACGTTCCTCCGCCACCTAAGGAAAGGACTTGGATTCCAGAAGCCGCATACCAAGGGCCGAGAGTAAAGGGTAAGGTGGCTAAGATGGAAGAAAATGAACAGGGTGTAGTTGGGTCGAAAGACAAGCTGAAGCCGACGAAGGTAGATAAAGGGTCGAGTAAAAGCGCGGTTAAGGCTAAAGTGCAGGTGGATTCGCAGGAGCAGCCAATCACAGCTGCAATGGTTGTGGCCAAGCAGGCACCACCACAAAATGCGAGACCACCGGTACAGCAGCAGACTGGTTGGTCAAGACCACCAGCTGATGGCCAACGGGTGAATTATAACGATCGGAATTTTAATCGTAGGGAATTTCCGTCGAATAGGTGGCAGAATCAACCCGATAGTAGGGATTTTCAGTCGAATAGGTGGCAGAATAGACCAGATAATAGGGAATTTAGGGAGTCGAATAGATTTGTTAGTAATGGAAATAGGGACGAGAATAGAGCTTTTCACGGTCCGTGTTTCGAGTGTCAGAAGGTAGGGCATAGGAGTTCCGAGTGTCCCAATAGGAAGTGCTATTTTTGTAAAAAACCGGGTCATAACATACGAAACCTGCTCCCTTCGCAAAACTGAGGGGTTAGCATGTCAAGTGTGTAAAACAGTTGGGACGACATTCGACGATTGTCCGAATTGTACACAGTTTAGGGGGATGTTGGGAAACGGCAAATCGGGAGTTCAGAAAGGTCCCCTGACTCTCGAATCACGGCAGTAGGGACCGATAGGGCGTTACCAAGTTACTGTTTCCCAGAGGTAAATTTAGAAGTAAGGGTGGGGGAGAATATTGATAGGATCAATATAGAGGGTGTGTCTCCCAAAGTAAGTGTAGGGAAGGTTAGATAGGTCTAAGGGTGCGATTCCAAGATCTAAGGGTAATTTACGGTCGATCAGTAGGGACGATCCAGAAAATGATTCAGGAGTTAGAATAATTGAGGATAGGTTATTAAAGGGAGCAGAGCGAATAGATATTGAATTGTTAGCCAAAAAGGGGAAAGTTGATCGTGGCGGGACTCAAGTTAGCGAAGGAAGGTCACAGGATAATCAAGAGATTAGGGGTTACGATAGACTAAATTGATTAACAAGGGTAGTAGAGTTGCTTTTAGGGGATAATAAGGAAAAAGAAAAAGAAAAGAGTCCAAAGACCTTCCTTGGCAACAAGGAGACACCAGATCGATCAACTGAACCGAAACAAGGTGTATCAGTATCTAACTATAGAAAATAGGCATTATTTAAAGTTGTTTTAGGAGGACAGGAATATAGGGCGTTAATTGATTCTGGTTCCACATTGTCTTTAGTAGGGTCAAGGATAGCTGAACAGTTTAAGGATAGATTAAAGTCCTCTGATGTTGTTATTAAAAATGTCAATGGTGGATTAGTGAGGGCGTTAGGGACGTTAGAAATCAATTTAGAGATTGACGGACATGTAGGGAAAATTAATTGCAGGGCATTGAAAGACTTGGAATCGGATATGATATTAGGGATGGACTTCGGCAAACTTTTTAATTTTGATGATAGGTTAGGACAGGATCAGTGGCGTGTTAGGGAAGGTCCTTGGAGGTCGTATAGTAGTGAGAAAGGGACAAACCATCCTATAATATTCGGGGAATGCGCTGGCATCTCTGAATTACAGGGATGAGGAAAGGGACAAAGTGCAAAAATTGGTGCACAATTTGCTTCCAGACATAAACGCCGATCGGTTAGGAATGACAGACCTTACTGAACATTCAATTGATGTTCAGGGAGCTCCTCCAATCAAACATCGGACACGGCGCATCTCGCCCAAGATGTTAGAGGCAGCTCATGAGGAGGTTAGAAAGATGTTACAGTTGGGAGTTATAGAAAGATCGGCAAGTGACTGGAGCAGTGCACCAGTTTTGGTACGGAAGTCCGACGGATCAATTAGATTTTGTGTGGACTATAGGGACTTGAACTCGGTCACAAAACGGGATGCGTATCCTTTGCCACAAATGGATTCGATTCTGGATAAAATTCGCAAAGCCAAGTATATTAGCAAAATCGACTTGAAGCAGGCGTACTTTCAGGTTAAGATGGCGCCTGCTAGTCGAAAATATACGGCTTTTGCGGTGCCAGGATCGGGTCTATGGCAATTTAAAAGGATGCCATTCGGTTTGACGAATGCGCCCATGACCTTCCAGCGGTTGATCGATGCGATATTCGGTCCGGAATTCGAACCTTTTATTTTCGGATATCTGGACGATATAATCATCGTCACCGAGTCGTTCGATGAGCACTTGAAATATCTGGATTTGGTATTGCGGAAATTATTAGATGCAGGGTTAACGGTGAATAGGGACAAATGCGAATTTTGTTGTAGTAGGGTGACTTATTTAGGATTTATTTTAGATAGGGACGGACTTAGAACAAATCCAGATAAAGTGTCTCCGGTGGTCAATTATCCAGTACCCAGGACAATCAAGGAATTGAGAAGATTCTTTGGTATGATCGCCTGGTACTCGCGTTTTATTGAGAATGAGGCCGAATTAAAAATACCATTAGTAAGGTTGTTGCATAAGGGACAAGAATGGATATGGGGGGAGGAGCAGCAGGAAGCTTTCGATACACTAAAGAGAGCTTTGACTGTTGCACCCGTTCTTGCTCGCCCTGATTTCAGCAAACCGTTCAAAGTGCAGTGTGATGCAAGTAATTATGCACTGGGAGCGGTGCTGACTCAGGAACAGGAAGACGGGGAGCACCCCATAGTCTACATTAGTAGGGTTTTGTCGGCCGCGGAAAGGAATTATTCCACAACGGAAAAGGAATGTTTGGCGTTAATTTGGGCTATAAAGAAGTTGAGGCCATATTTAGAGGGATATCCATTTACCGCAATCACGGATCATAGTGCGTTGAAATGGTTGCGGAACCTTAAGGAGCCTACTGGTCGTCTCGCTCGGTGGGCTATAGAGATGCAACAATGGGACTTTGAGATAGTCCATAGAAAAGGATCTCTCAATCAAGTCCCAGACGCACTCTCTAGGATGTATCCGGGTGAGGTCGATACAGTGGCTGCTTTTCAGGAGATTAGGGACACTTGGTATTTAAATATGCTCAAGAACGTCGAGCAATTTCCTAACCGTTACCAGCAATGGAGAGTAGAAAACGGTCTATTATATAGGTACCGTAACGATCCATTGTTGGACCCGGTCACAAATAGGGACGAAGATTGGAGATTAGTGGTCCCAGAGGAACAGCGAGAGCGAGTAATAAGGGATGCGCATTGCGAAACCTCGGCGGGTCACTTAGGGGTAGAAAAGACGTATGACAGGGTTATTAGGGACTATTATTGGAGAGGAGTATGGTACGATGTCAATAGATTCGTAGTAGGGTGTGATGTTTGTCAGAGATATAAAGTATCCCAGTTAGGCCCACAAGGATTGCTTAGTAGTAGGGTGATTGAGAGACCTTGGGTAGTGGTGGCAGCGGATATGATGGAGTTTCCACCTAGTAAGAGTCAGTGTAAATACTTGTTAGTTTTCCAAGATTTATTTACTCGGTGGATAGAGTTGAAACCGTTAAGAACCGCGGATGGTAAATCAGTAGCAAAAGCATTTGAGGAATTGATCTTATTTAGGTGGGAGACTCCTGACTATTTGCTTACTGACAATGGTAAAGGAGTTTGAGAATAAATTTTTAAATGATGTCTTAGCGGAATATGGGGTTAAACATGTCACCACTCCACCCTACCATCCTCAAGCAAACGCTGTAGAACGGAGCAATCGTACGTTGAAAACTATGATTGCGGCGTTTGTTAAGAACGATCACAGGACCTGGGATCAACACCTTAGTGAATTTAGGCATGCGATAAATACCGCGATTCAATCGTCTTTAAAAGTATCACCCGCATTCCTGAATTATGGGAGACACCCCAGACCTGTTAAAAGTTTACGTAGGGAGGTAGAACCAGAGGAATTAATTCAAAAGGGTGATGAAAAAGCTTGGGCCGATAGGGTACAACGGTTAGATATACTAAGAGATATTGTCACCAAGCATATAGAACAGGCGAAGGAAAAACAAGCTAAGGTTTTTAATAAGGGTAGGAGGGACGTCAGATTTTTCCCGGGAGATAGGGTACTTTGTAGGACTCATTATTTGTCTAACGCCGCGAATAGGTTTTCGGCAAAACTGTGTCCTAAGTACGAAGGACCTTACACCATAATGGAAGTATTATCGCCCACCGTGTATATTATTGATAGGACTGATAAGTCCAAAGGGAAAATAAATAAGGTGCACGTGAAAGATCTGATCAGGTATGTTCCCCCTAGGGGAGTAAATGTAGTAGGGAATCATAGGGTGACAAAAATATATATATTTTGTAGAAATGGCTAGCGGACAGGAAGTAAAGGGAGTAGAAGGGGCAGGAACCATCCGTTCTCCTCAGCCGCCGGTATTACCATTGCAATGGTCGTACAACACGGCGGGTGAGGAGGAGTGGTTGGCGAATGAGGATAGGCGCCGAAAAGAGGAGGAAGGGCGAGCCAGCGAGTCCACCGACGGCGGACAACTAATGGAGGTGGAGGGTCCTGTTGTGGCCGCCGAATCGGTGGCCACGGAGGAGGCTCCACTAGTAGGGAGACCGAACTTAAGTTTAGATAGAGTTGGGTCAGTTGCTTCGGCAACTACTTCGTTGACGCCGGCGATGGAGGGGGTCCTCCTCATCCACGATGAGGAGGTGGCGGAAATCAACGCTTGGTTGGATGACCATCCAACCCCCCCTCCCTCGTGGTCGTTGCCGATCCTAAGCCGAAAGCCGTCCTGGGATATTCCCGAATGGGATTTGGAGGACGCTGGACTGAGTTGCGGGTCGTGGGTGGTTCGGAATTCGGCTCCAGTTGAGGTGCAGGAGGCGCCGAGGGTTGTCAAGACCAAGAAGAGTAAGAAAAATAAGAAGAAGAAGTCGTACAACCCTCGTCGCCAATTGCAGCTCGACGATTATGAGCCACGATTCTTGATCCGTTCCCGATCCCCCACTCCGCCTGGGCCTCCGACCAGGACGGAAACCCAGGACTGCACGGTCCTATGGGACTTTATTACCAAAGTAGGTAGAGATAAGGAACGGAAAGAGGCTAGAAATAAGGAAACCACCGGACAGGTGAATAGGGGGGTGCAATGGACACCGGTTCCATTACCGGAAACGACAGTGGGGTCGCCGGACCTTCCAGTGAGGAGGAATGGAGCTATGTTTGGGAGGTTGGATCCTATTCCAACCAACCCATCCGTGGATCCCCCTCCTTACTCCTGCTTTAACTGCTGGAGGAAAGGCCATCGCCAATTGCAATGTCGCGATCCCGTTATTTTTGTATGTTGCCGGAACTGCGGTAGAAGAGGGGTCGACCTCTCAAATTGCCCACGATGTAAGAGGGTGCATAGGGAATTCATAAGGGTACAGTTTGAGGAACGGAGGGAAAATGGTAGCGTAGTAGGGACGTCTTCGTCGGCTATTACGAGGTCAAGATCACCTGTCCGGGGTGTTAGGAGGGAGAGGGTCAGGACACCGCGTGGATTAGAAGAACGGGAACCGTTAGGAGTTAGGGAAATAGAGGAGAATCAGGAGGAATTGGGGAGAGCAACAAGGGGGAACGCGGAACAGACCCTGAGATTGTTGAGGGAGGTGCGGGATGTTCCGTAGGATATCAGGAATGCTATCCTCCGGTCGGTTTTCGTGCCAGACCCCAACAAATAATAATTTATTATTAATTTTAGTTAGGTTAGGGATTAGGGATTAAGTTAGATAGTAAGGACATAAGGTAGCAGGGTAGTTAGTGGTGGTCTCCCTACAAATTAGTAGGGCCGTGAATTATTAAGGAGGAAAGAAGAGGATCTCCAGTGTGAGTTGATTTTATTCTTTTTATTTTTTTTTTGTGTGAGTGTGTTGTCCTGCCCCATGGTGTATTCAGGAGGTATTTAGGGAGTAAACTATCCTTACCAGAGTAAGTAAAGTTTAGGGGGGGGGTAATGTGATGTGGGTACATCACCGAGGCCTCCTGAAAATAATATATATATATTATTAGCATTAATTATTAAATAGATGCATTATATTAATGAATTGTATTTACCTAGTTGTCCTCTTGAGTTGATGCGAAGGTCTAGTAGGTGGTCCTTGGATCAGCGTGTCCTGGGTTCCCTCGGTGACAGGTACTCCTTGGCACGCTGCATCTGAAAAAGAGAAATATATTAATATGTATATCTATTAAATAATATAATTAAGGGTAAGGACAGGTATTATGGGAAAATATATATATAGTTTATAAATATTAATAATAAAAGGAGTAGGGAGATGTGAGGAAAAAATGACAACGGATGGTGTGTTGATTATTAAGTGGAAAAAGGAGAAAGAAGAGAAAATGAATTAAATATTACAATAAGTAAGTGTTAACAGGGATAAGGAATAGGTGGAATTAGTAATAATAATGTATATATAACCAATTAAATAAATATAAACAGATACTGTTTAGTTGGGGATAAACAAGGTAAGGAGTGTTATGTGTTAAGGAGAAAGAGGATTGTTAGTAGGGAAGTATAGGTTATATAATAAATATAATTAATTATTATAAATAGTTATATTGATAGAAATACTTACGAGTGTATATATAATACTTAGGAGACTCTCTCCGTGAGCGGTTGTTGACATCGGTGTTGTGGAGGGATTCGCCGTGTACTGCGTCGCCTGAGGAGCCTTGTCAGGTGCGTACGCGCACCTCCGGACGCGCATCACTCCGCGGTAGTACCCGGGTACTACTCCCGCCGGTGGGGATCGCGCACACCCGGGGAAACGGTCGCGAGGCACGTTGTTTACGTGCCGGCCCGCGCTCAGTTGTCGCCATCTTGAATCGATCTAGATTCAAGCGCGCGCACACTGAACACGCGGTCCGCGCTCGTATCGATACGGGGATCGCGCGCATATAGTATAGGGAATTTGGAACGCGGATAGTGGGGGAACATGTGTATAAGAGTACGGAGATAAATGTATATTTGAATTTAGCGCTGTTAACTAGAGAATAATTTAGTGATCTATTGAACCAATCAATAGATGACTTTATTAGAGAATAAGACTTCCGTATGGGTAAATATAACAGCATATTACGTTATATGACTGTAATTACCTTAAATACGGAAAGTCGAAATACTAGTTGGGACAATGATAACTTATGCAAATTAGTTGTCATTTTTATTTATAGTGGGGTAAATACGGGTAGCTTTATTACACCTGTGACGGATACGGAAGGGTTGGAGAATTATAATATTGCCGTATCCCTCGCAGGTAACGAGAGAGAGAACAGATAGGGATATTAGGAGATTGAGGGAGATGGAAAATCGGGGAAGAAGTTTGGCGTGACTCGGAAAAACGGATCATCGCCATTCTGATTCTACCTACCGAATAGTAAAGTATTTCTTTTATATCTTCGGATTCTATCGATCGCAAAGTACAGTGTTGTTCAGATTACACAGATTAATCTCAGAATATTAATTACCGCCTTTAGAATTTTCTCTTTTTATCAAGGAAGATTTTAATTTCCATACAATTAATTAAGGAGGATAATTGCGATTAAGGAGAGATAATTGTTCTTAAAATTATATATATATCTAAAGATATATTTATCCAAAGGAAAAAGAGTATTATTGGATAAGAATATTATTTATTATCTTATTGATTTATTTACATCTTATTGGTGAGTTATTTTAATTATTAAAATAATAATTGATTTATTTAGTGGGGACAATAAGGATAAACTCAGTGCGCGTTTTTTCTTATTAAATTAAATTATTTATAAAGTAACGTTCTCTCTCTCGTGGTTAGTGGTGCCACGGGATCTATTATTAGATCCCGTAATATAATTAGTTATATCTAAATTTTGTTAAGGGTGTTAATATTCGTTACGCGGTTTAATAGTTATCCGGAACTATTATTTTATTCAACGGAACTTCCTCTGGGTGAGTCCACCGGGTAATCAGGACTAATAAATTAATAATTGTTTTTCTTTTCGATGATGTTGGGAATCCGGATATAATTTTATTTACATAATATTTTTTTTGTTATTTAAATTAAAACCAGCATCACAATGTTTATAATAAAATAACTTTGTGCATATTTCATTCTATAATTTGTTAACGTATTCGCTGTACAATTGATTATTTAATCAACATTAAAATCATTATTTGACTTAAATAATTTTATGCAATTGTTTATAAAATAGTGTAATTTAATGTGTGTTTTTGCCCATTAAAAAGCTATAAGAATTTAGTTACACGTGTTCATTTAAAGGAAACCAGCATATTATGATGTTAACATATTTAAATAAATAATGCATGATTAATACGAAATAAAACATATATTATTTTATTTATCCCACATTATATCCTATATCTCTACTCTCAAAATAACTTCGCTCGCTACTCCCGGAGACGTAAGGCTAGTCCTAGTCAAATAAGAGCGAAAGGAACGCAAATGGTTTATTAAGCATTTGCCTTCTTGTAACATTTTTTATGGTAGTTGGTACAAGTCTGGAAGTGACAGCGGTTACTATTAACCTTCTCATTATTGAATTTACGTTAGTGTTATAACTAATGTCTAGTTCGACTAAAAATGTAGTTGCGTTAATAAAAATTTGTGTATGATTTAGTCCGATAGTTTTGTCTTGATCGTAAGAAAACGAGAATACTTCTATCTTATTGCTAGCTGCATAAACTACATTAAATAATTGTAATGCTGTACCGTCATATGTGTCGGTATTATTAAAACGAAAGATTTTTATTGAATGGTTCGGAGATTTTAGCGTCTCTAGTATTGTACCCATTTTAATCGACTTACAATTGAGGAGCTGGATGCAAGAACACGCCGAGCGCGGCGAATGGATAGAGGAGGCGGAGAGAAATTAAGAAATTGACGTCACCGTGACCAAATTTTTTAATTTGCCGAATTTAATTTTAAAAAATACTGTCGTATGCAGATCAGATGAAAAAAATTAAGAAATGGAAATTTAGAAAACGAATTTTTAATCCATTCTTCAAAATTGAATCGCTGTAACTTTGACAAATCTTAATAAAATTCCCTGATTTTTCGTACAGTTACATATATATATATATATATACTTATATTTATTTATTTATTTACTTATTATTTCATATATCTTTGAAGTAAAATTGAGCATGACTTACTTTTGTTGCTGGTTAAAAGAGTAATCTCGGTACAACAATCGTTTGTCTATACCGCCTACTCCTTAGGGGTGAAACAATTTTTTTTTACTTTCTACGTTGTAGCGACTAGAAGCGAGATAACAAGTCTATACTTTTGATCCTTTTGAGAAAGGGTTTTGTATACTTGTTCGATGGGGTGGTTCTAAAAGGGACTAAAATATACAGTAAAATATGATATGCTTATAAATAAATTTGTTCATACATGAAATAGTGGGAGAAAAATAATTAGGTATACTTTAATTTAATAACGCCTTGTCATTATTTTGAAATAGAGTAAGATAATAGTTTACGTTGGAATTATACTTGGGTGATATAATAACTAAACTCTTATCAAATTTCCGTGAGATTGACTCCTTTTTAGCAACAGACCACGGACGCGTTCCGTCTGGGGTCGCAAAAAAAGGTTTATGCTATTCTTAAAAGAATTAATGTTTGAATAACGATAATGTAGTGATTTCTAAGGGGAAAATGGGGGAAGAGCTTTCACTATAGTTTCGCGTTTAATCTTGTAAATGTGGGCGATTTTAATACCGGAATCGTTTTGCAATGTAACGTTGTGAGTGTTATAATCGATATTTATAATTTCGTAAGGTCCTCCATATTGAGTCAGGAATTTTCCTATTTGTGGTTCCTTGAGGAGAAGGGATTGCTCTTCTCTAAAGTATTGGACATTTCATTTTTTTATCATAGTAAAATTTTGATCGGTATTTAGCCTGGACTAAATTCATGGCTGCCAATTGTTGGTTTTGATATATAGCTGAGGATAGATCTGCTAAGTAATCTCCGAAATCTCTTAACGATTCCTTTGGGGGAAAGCTCGATGGAGTGCGAGCTCTCTCACCGAAAACCATTTCGTGAGGAGTGAAGCCGGTTGCTTCGTGTTGCGTACAATTATATGCATGTTGGCAAATGGGTATCCACCGATCCCATTCATTCATATTTTCGACGTATTGTTTAAGGTATTCCGTGATTGTTTTATTCGTTCTCTCGATATAGCTTTGGCTCTGCGGGTGATACGTTGTCGATGCGTATTTTTTAATTTCAAATATTTTAGCAAATTCGTTTAATAACTTGCTTTGGAAATGTGACCCTTGGTCCGAAATTAGAATTGATGGTGGACGTAAATAAGCTATAAATTTATCAACTAATGCTTGAGCTACTTCTCGAGCACTAGCCGTCTTGACTGGGGCCAGAACTATGAGTTTGGTAAGCCAACACTGAGCGGTTAATATGTACCTATTGCTGTTATAGGTTGATTTTAGAGGTCCATAAATGTCTATGGATATCTTATCAAATACGCGATTGGAGGTGTCAATGATGATGAGAGGTAATTTTGTTTTTACGCGGACTAGCTTTTTGTTTTACAACCTTAGCGCATATTGCGTCAATAGAAATCGTTTGCGATTTTGTTATGAGTAGAGTGTATACCTCTATGACCTCCTATTGCGGCTTGATTATATTTCTCGATTAATTTGTATCTGTCTTGTACTGGTAGTATACCTAATTTATGTAAAAAAAAAATACCCTTGTAATATTTACGCTTAAGAATGTAGTGTTACAGTAATTTATAAAATATGACCATTCTGTAATAAAGAGAAGAGCTGGATCTTTAATTATACCCAAGCTCTTAACCTTATCTTTAATTAGTATTTTTTTAAAAGCATTAATACATTTTTTAATATCTAGTTTTAATAACTTACTTTCTATGTGGTCTTTAATAAAAATAATAAAAAGAACAATGTTATGTTGTTGTAATACTTTAATTTGCCCTATATTATATTGTTGGAAGGACAATTCATCAGGTAATATAAACTGGCGTTCGATGAGGGCATCCATAATTTCTGAATTAAACTTTAAGTCCGTTGTGTACACACAGGCTAAGTTTTCTTGATACCTGAATGGGTGTGTTTTCACTGGTATGATATGAGTGAAAGGTGGACTGTTTTGACTATCTGGGGTTTCCTAAGGGGGTTTTTCTCTTGGGGGTCGAGCATTCCTTACAGTATTAGGAATTAGTGTTTTATTTAAAATATTATTAGACTGTCCGAGTTGAGGACTATCGTCCGTATTTGGAGTTGTCCATGGAGGTTTTTCTCTCGGGGGTCGTGCATTTTGAGTAATGCGAGGGGTTGATGGTTTCTCAAATGTATCACTGGATTGTTCGAGGTTCTCGTCTTCGTTTATAAGATTCGGAGATTTTATACCTTTTTCATAATTATCTTTACTCTTACAGTGAAACAGTTGATTGCGTTTTTGAAGGTGTTCATTGTTATTTCCAGTTTTAGGACATGGTGGTCCGTTTATGTCTTCCTGATATTTTCCAGTTTTGAGACTTGATGGTTCTTGTAGGTTTTCATCGTCACTAATAAAGGTAGTTTTAGAGGAGATAAAATCTTCCCTTCTAATATAGGGCGTAAAATGGTTGCCTTTTAAATGTAAGTGAATAAAATTGGATATTGAGTCTGCTAAGTAGCAATTGCACATAAATTGTCGATTATCCAATTCATAATGCACTCAAATATTTTGCCAAACCGTATGGGCAAAAATGTAAACACAATCGTCGCCGAATTTGGTTTCTGATTTTAAGATTCTTTTGGCTTCCAAGGGATCTCCACAATTTTAATAATCTCCTCTTTAAATCAATGGCTGAAATATTTAATTCACATAGTTTTATGAGACAGTAAAACAGACAGTTTCCAGGGATATCCGCTGGAATATCATAAGAATGTATAAGAACCTCGTCCGGTTCACAGCAATATTCTCTTGGTTCGTATACCCTGAATCTACCTCTGTATGTACTTTCCGAATTTAGTGAATTTTGTTTTGAATTTCGAAGTATATAATCGAAATTTTCTTCGCAATCATTTGTAAATGGGCCATCGTCAACAAATGTATTTTCTGACGGGCTAAGCTTTGGGATTTGTTTAACATTTGACACAGAATGTTGAGTAAGACTATTTTGGTTAATAAATTCGGTGATTATAGATAGACCCGCTAAAGCGTTGGTATCATGTGCATTTTCAACTGCTACAGGCACATGATCTGTCCTAACGAAGTTCTTGTCTTCAGGTGGGTGTTGCTTATCCTTCGGATTTTTGTCATTATTCACTGGGATTTCTATTGGTAATTTTGTGTGCTTAGGACGTTCCCAAATATTGATTTGAATACTTTTTTCGCTTTTTGAGGTATCGCGTTTCACATCAATAACAAATTCAAATCTTTTGTCTCCCAGAATATTATCTAAAAGTGTCGTATTGTTCTTTTTAACTATCAAAGCTTTTTCATCTTTATTTATAACGAAATTTTGCTGATTATCTGTTTGAGTCTCGCGAGAAGTTCAGTCCGAAATGATTTTTATTTTTGGTTTATTTCCTTCGTTTAGTGCTGGATGTTGGAACGTTTGCGGTTGTACTTGTGGTAAAATATTAGGTGAACTAGCGGCCTTCATGTCTTTATGTAGGTTTCCTACTTTCCTCATGCGACCTAGTTTTTGTTTATTAGCAGGCCTACTTAAAATAGGTGAACTATCTATTTCGGTACAATCAGCATTTATTTGCGTCTTTTTGCGTTCGGCTTCCAAGGAAAGCTTGAGAATATTTTCAATTTGCTCTTTGTTTTCGTTCGATAATTTGTACATATTACCTACTTGAAGAAGAGATACGTTAGATAGGATAGTGTTATATAATAATAAAACACAAAAGTCGGTAAAATATAAATTTTCTTCTTCATTTAAGGTCCACCATTGAATAGGTATTTTTTCTTGATCTTTATAAACATCTTGTAAGTTTCTGCATAAATAAACGGAATTATCTGCGTTTCTAATGGCTATAATTTCGTTTGAAATATATGATTTTCGGTAAGTTGTGATAAATTTTTGTATTTTTAATAATTTTTGCTCTTTTTCGTTGTGTGGCTAGTTGCGCAAGCGACTAATATTCTCACTATGGGGGAGTCGTTTTCTCCGTTTTGTATGTCAACATTAGCTTGTTTTTCAGCTAAAGTCGTTCTGGATTCTCCTCATTTTCATGTAAGACTGGGTTACGAGAAAGCGCGTCAGCGTGAGGGTTTTTATCGCCTGTTCTATATTGTATGTCGAAGGTATAACCTCTGAGGGCGGCTTTCAATCTATTAAATCGCAAATTAGTCTAATCACTTTCTTTTTTTAAATATTGGCATTTTTTTGGTTCGATGGTAAGGTTGGATTTTTGTAATCGTTTTAGTAGCCTTTTGTATCTGGTTTCATGTTCTTTCAGGTCTTTTGCGAATATCATGATATCGTCGAGGTATATCTCGAGTTCTTTACCCTGAAGACCTCGCTTAAGCAAGAGCCATCGCTTTGCTAAACGTAACTGGCGCGTGTTTCAATCCCATGGCTAAACGTTTGTATTGATATGTACCTGACGGACTTGAAAAAGCCGTCTTAAGCGCGTCGTTGGGGTCCATTCTATTTTGATAGAAACCCATAGTTAAATGAATAGCCGTGATATATTGGCTTGAAACGAGGTTTTCTAAAATATCGGCTGTGAATGGTAAGGGATAAAAGGAACCAACTGTAATTTCGTTAAGTTTACGAAAATCGGTAAATAAACGCCATCGTTTATTACCATTTTTGTCCGAATGTTTGGGTACTATCCACATAGGAGAGCCGTATGGGGAATCTGAAGGTTCGGTAATATCGCTTTTTAATAGTTTATTGACCTCAATATCCATTTGTTTTTTAAGGGCCATTGGATATCTATATTGTTTGGCTCGTATAGGCTTATCTGACGTTGTTGTAATTTTATGAGTCAAAATATGTGTCGCGGATAACGGTTCTCCATCTAAACCGAAAATATAGGAATCAAATTCGATTAAAGATCTAACATGTTTAAGTTTAAGTTCATTACAATCTTTCGTGTCTATAAGAGACATAGTTTCAATTCTGTTTTCTCTACTCTTTTTTATTATTTTTAACGTCGTTCCTACATCAAATACATATTCATTAAATTCTTTGACGCGATTCATTAACTGTTAAATCATGGTGCATTTGTATTCAACCCTCATTCCTAATGAATGATTCCTTAACAGTTAATAAATATTCGTTGAGCCATATTTAAATACACATTGGTCAATAGTTAACGCGCCGCTTTATATGTAAGACATCTTTTTTCTCAGTGTACATTTATAGAATTTTCTTCACTGATCAATGATAGACTTGAATCATTACAGATATTAATACAATTTTCATCCGTAACTTCTGGAAATTCTGAAGCGTCTATGGATAGCAGTACACTTTCGTTGTAAAAATTGAATATATGAAATAAACTGTTTTTTGTTTTATTATTTTAACGTCGCTCTTTTTATGCTCCTAAACCGGTGCTAATCAGCGACGGAGGTCAAACGATGTCTTGGTGAAGAAAGCACTTGTTGAAAATACATTCGCCAGTGGTGCTTGCAATTATAATAATAAATTGCAATTCAAACAATAAATATTGTAACTAAAATGCAATGCAAAGAAGAATTGTTATAAATAAATTGCAGTTTGAAATAATAATACCGGCACACAAAAAAAAGTTGTCTGTTCAAGCAACCAGACCTATCTATCCTTATGAATTTTGACGCGCTAAATCCGAATCCGAGGTTAGTTTTCCTCAAACACCCCCAAAATTTTTTTAAATCGCGAAAAACTGTGAAAAATCACTGAAAATCGTATTTAAGTGTGTGGGTTAAAGACAAAAAAATTTTATGAGAGTATTATACACGATTTTTATATATTTTATATTATATTTTTTTTTTTATTTTCTTTTATTTTATATTTTTTATATTTTATATTTTATTTTTATATTTTTCTATATGACTAACACTACTGGTTTTAGCATGACTACTAAATTTAGAATTGTGTATGCAGACGTTTCTTCAGTGAAAAAGCCTGAAAAAATAGTAGTCGATGATGAAAGTGGGACATCCGAATGCATGGATGTAGACACTTCAGGGGTAGTAGTGGAAATGGAAGTTGATGCATTGTCTGCGGAAGAAACTTCCGAGAGTGAAGAAAGCTCCGAAGATGAATATTTCCCACATGGAGAAAGAAAAGGTCCTCAAACCTTCAATCAAAAGGAGTTGAGTGATCTTATTCGGGATCTAGGACTGCCTAAAGATGGATTTCCTTTCTCACCATATAATGTTACATTTTAAGCGATTTTACAAGATTTTTTGATATTTTTTCTAGGTTGGGGGGATATAAAAGTCAACTACTCACTAGATCTCATTTAGACGCCTAAAATTCACGTGAACCATACATGATACATTCACAAAAAAATGTAGTGCAACAAAATTATGCTCCCAAATGCAAATTTTCACGATTTTTCGTAGTTTTTATCGATTATGCATAGGTTTTCACCATTTTTCACACTTTCAAGGGCGTACGGGTACAATAAACCCTGTATTCAAATTCAGCGCATCAAAATATATAAAATCGTGTATAATACTCTCATAAAAAAATTTTTTGTCTTTAACCCACGCACTTAAATACGATTTTCAGTGATTTTTCACAGTTTTTCGCGATTTAAAAAAAATTTGGGGGTGTTTGAGTAAAACCAACCTCGGATTTGGATTTAGTGCGTCAAAATATATAAGGATAGATAGGTCTGGTTGCTTGAACAGACCACTTTTTTTTGTGTGCCGGTGTAATCTATGATAAAGCGGGGCGAGAGAGAAACCCGCGGAAAGGTGCGAAAATAACCCAACTCACACGATAGACTCCCTTTAGTAATTTGCTAGTCACGCTTGAATATTATAAAAACGAAAGGATAAAAACTTTGTATTAAATGTAGAAAATTATATCTCGGCTTTAACACGGACAATTCGTAAATTTTTGTACGGTTTCGTACGTTTTTGTATGTTTTATTACATTTTCATACATTTAATAAATATTTATTTATAATATAATTATAATTATAATTGTCTTTATCGAACACATACGGAAAATGTAGATAATCGTATGGAAAAGTAAATAAATGTTGGTAATCGTACGGTAGGGTTGATAAATGTAAGAAAGTGTAGCTTTTTATATGTACATTTTTGTACATTTTAGTACGTTTCTTATTTCCATTAGGGTACAGATTTCAATAATATCTTTAACTTAAACAAAAGGTATTATGTAAATCTAATAAACGTAAGAAAATGTAGAATAACATGGTCATGGCCTATGGACAATGGACTATTTGGCCGCACAATGGGGTGGACAATGTGGTATCTGGCCCGACGGGTGATATCATGTTGGCTCCCGGAGGGTCATGTGAGTGCAAGAGAGAGAGAGAGAGAGAGATTGAATGATTGACAATTACCCTACTAGTATACGACTTTGCCATAAGGTTGTGTGTTAGTAGGGTAACCTTTATTTGATGCTACTGGTTAAAATAAACAAACAAACAAACAAACAAACAAACAAACAAACAAACAAACAAACAAACAAACAAACAAACAAACAAACAAACAAACAAACAAACAAACAAACAAACAAACAAACAAACAAACAAACAAACAAACAAACAAACAAACAAACAAACAAACAAACAAACAAACAAACAAACAAACAAACAAACAAACAAACAAACAAACAAACAAACAAACAAACAAATAAATAAATAAATAAATAAATAAGTAACGTATTGTAGCTCTGGAATAAATCACATCTACGTAAGTACTTCTTAGTTCAGTGAACATTTTATCCATGCAGATAAATTGATACAGAGCTGGCCTAGTATTTGTCCGCAGCTTCCGTCGAAAACTTTTTAAACATGAAATAAAAATTGGCATTAAACAAAAAAAAGTGATATTTATGAAATTGAGCGAAAAAAAGTATTCGGTTTAGCATGTCTTGGTATTTTTTCGAACACTCATCCTGTGAGGTTATTAAGTGACTGGTGTTAATGCAGTCCGCCTTACTGAGTTGTGAGGAATATTCTTTGGCTTGTTGGAGATCGATAGATTCATTTTTCGTTAGAAAAAAAAAGTATTCGTCGAATACTTTTCTGCGAATACTGGTATTCGACGAAAAGTATTCGTCGAATACTTTTCCTGGAATACTTTTCTTTTATTTCTCATTTTAATCAAACAAATAAATCTTTTTTCAATTAAAACAAAGTTTGAACATTGTTTTTAATTGAAAAAATATTTTTTGTTAGATTAAAAGAAATAAAATAAAAGTATTCGATTAAAAGTATTCGTCGAATACTTTGTGAAATTGTTTCAAATGACTTAAACATCGTTTTAATTCAATTTTTGTTTATTTTGTCGCAATTTTTATTTCATTTTTCATAAGTATTCGACGTAAATTTGCGGACAACTCTAGATTGATATTTATAAATATACCATTGAAAAATATATATTATAGATCGGCAAACATGGAAAGTACTGATGAGGAAATATCCAATGATAATAATCGTCTTCGGCCTTCTGATTTTGTTGGGATTTATTTCAAGTACAATGATGAAACGAAACGATGTGAATGCAAAATTGCTGGATGCTCTGACACTATGCAGGTCTTTATTTCCTATATTATATTAGATATTTATGTATAGGACCTTACGCGCGTATATGTATTAAAAGTAGTTATATTGTAATTGAATGTATATATTTTTTATGTAGGGTAAACACACGTCAAATTTGGAAAGACATATCATGCGGAAACATCCTGCTGAGGCCGCTGTAATATCTGCTAAACGGATTGAGTTGGAAAAAATTCCCCTTCGAAAACGCAGAAGACAATGCGATACTGAAGATATTCCGTGTAAGTATTCTCAGTCTGTACTAATGATTATGGACTCTTCTATAATTATACAGTACCCGCCAAAAGTTCGTCACATTTTTTCTGTTTTCCAGTCCAACTTTGAATTCGTACATCTAAAAAACGGCTACATCGATTGTGAAATTCTCGACGGCATTTGAAAGATTGTTCAAAAAACTATCGTTTTATGTGGTCTAATATTTTTTTTTTATTTTTTTAAATTTTTTATTCTGGATCAAAAAAATTTATTTTTTGTCGAAATTTTAAAATTTAATCAATCACATGTAGCTTTTCCGGAAGTTAATAAAATTCAAAAATTCTGAAAATTCTGAACAATCGATGTAGCCGTTTTTTAGATGTACGAATTCAAAGTTGGACTGGAAAACAGAAAAAATGTGACGAACTTTTGGCGGGTACTGTATATATACTCAAATCATTGAATTATAATATATAAATGTATAATATAGTATACTGTGTAATCAATTTTATAGGTAGCAGTACTTCGGACCTTTCCGAAACATTTCCAGAAGTTACGGCAAAAACAAAACGCAGAAAAACAGTTAATATTTCGATTAATTATAAAGAAATTGTAGATGCTTGTGTAGAGATGACGACAGTAAACGGCTGTAGATTAAATTGTGTACAAGACAGTGGCTTCAGACGCATACTTGATCCAATATTAAAAAGTTGTGACATCCCAAATTTGATATACAAAATTTCAAGCTTTTATTTCAGCGAAATAGCATAAAAAAGCAATGCTACATAAGCTAATACTGTCGATTAGCTAATGTAGACATATCGGATCATCTCTCATAAGAGACTAAGATAGTTAAGCGGTAGAGTATCTGACTGATACGCGCTACGACGGGGTTCGATTCCCGGTTAGGGAAGATTTTTTTATTTTCACTTTTAACGTTTAAATAATTAATTTAAACATTGAAAAGTGGAAAATTGTAAAATTTATAATTTTATTATTTTTTTTACATATTTGCCATTTTTGGTCAAAATATCAATGCGATACGACCAAAAATGACAAAGTTATTAATAATTAATGGTTTAAACAATTGCCATTAATTAATTAAATCAAGTTAAATATTTTAGTTGTAAGTAAACTAAAATACAACATTCAAAGTTATCATTTATAACAATTTACAATGAAAATTGGCATTAAACCAATTTTCAATGAAATTGTAAATTTTACAAGAATATAGCACTAGCGTAACTATATTTATGCGTAAATAATGCATCTTGAAAAATATTATATTGTAATTAACATTATTAAATAATATAATACATTATCATGTATCATCAAAGTATACCGACGAATAGCCATCGGGACGTCACAGGCTAAGACACACATACACATCAACGCGTGTACGTGAGATGCCGATGGTGAGGGACTCAGATCCTCGGCGAAATCAAGCCGAGTCTACCGAAACAGGAGTGTTTCCTCCACCACCGCTTAGCCTGAACAAAACCAACGTCTCTCGCTGCCTCGGCAGCATTTCGTCGAGAACGACGGACACCATCAATGCGGCCTCTCCGCGCTTGAATAGTCCCGCGTGACTATATATATATGGTTTGAACTTTTAGCTCCGCGAGCGAGCCAATGTTAAGGGTGTTTTCCATACCCTAATATGGAATTCAAATAAATTCTTTCTTTTTTGATTTTAATTTATTTTGTTTTCATTATTTGATTGACAAATATAAATTTATGTTAAGTTATTTGGATTTGCAGTCACTTATTAATTCTCAAGAATCTTGATTGCATTCTTAAGGTGACGCGTGATGAGAGAATTTGGTTTCTCTCGGACCTACGTCACTGAATGCAATTGGGGATTCTTAGAATTAGATTGCTAGTGCATTTCAAGTCATAAAGTGACGCGGGATAAGAGAATTTGTTTTCTCTTTGAACTACGTCACTGATTTGAAATTGCACTGCAATCATAAGTGATTGCTAATTATAAACGATCTCGACGATGAAATGCTCATTCATCGATCTGCTGTAGGATGGGAGTTTCTCTCTACCCTACACGGATTGGTGAATTAAAATAGGATTGAAATTCAGAAAAACGAATCTCTTTCCTATTTTTTATTATGTGGTAAAACTGGACCGTCACAAAGTATTAGCAATGAAAAAACAAAAGTTGCTATTAATCGACAAATTATTGCAAATAAGATTACCGTAGAAGCTAGACAAATCCGTGAACAAATAAGAACAGATGTCAAAGGCCGCTTAATATGTATCAAAGTAGATTGTGCAACTAGACTAGATCGATCATTAATGGGTGTAAATATTCAATACTGTAAAGATGGCCAACTTATTCTTCGTAATATTTGCACTAAAGAGTTACATTGTTCTCATTCAGCAGAACATTTAAAAAAAGAAATTTTACAAGAACTTGAAAAATTTGGCATTAGTTTAGATATGATTTACAGCGTAACTAGCGATAATGCTGCTATTATGTTAAAAACAGTCAAATTACTTAATCATGCCGTATCGTCTATGGGTCTTGTAAGTTGTGATAATTCTATGGAGCTGGATGAAGATAATAACAGAGAACTTGAAAGTAATTCTAGCGTATATAGTGATGAATCTAGTGAATGTAAGTGATATCAACGAAGCAGATTCCTTATCCACAGTATTCGAAAAATTGCCTGATAATTTCGCATCTGAAGGAGTTTTTGGACAAAGATGTGTGGCACATACGTTACAATTAGCAGTCGATGAAGCTTTAAAGCAAGATAATGTTGAAGAACTTGTGACGAAAGCGAGAACTCTCGTAAAAAAACTGCGTACACCGACGAACTCGGGTATATTGACTGCGATTGGAAGAAAAAAACCCGTTATCGACTGTACTACACGTTGGCATGCAACATATGACATGCTCTCGAGTTTGATAGTATTTAGAAAAATGCCTGTTCAAATTACATCAGCAAATAAAAGGTCAAAAATTGTAAATTTAACAGAAACCGATTATGATGAGTTACAATCAATTGTCGATGCTTGAAAGCCTGCAAAAGTAACAACTAAGAAATTGCAGTCGGAGCAACTTCAAGTTAGCGATTTTATTCAAGCATGGTTATTTTGCAAGTACAATACTAAAGCCATTGATAATTCTTTAGCTAAAGCTTTATTCGCTGCAATGGAAAAACGCGAAAAACAATTATTCGAAAGCCCAGCTATACTCTGTGCCATTTATTTAGATGCTAGATGGCAGGTTACGTTATCTGAAGCTCAACAAGAAGCGTCAGTTAACACAGATTGCAAAATTTGGAATCAGGCGATTCACCAAAACCATCTAATTCGCAGAAGGAAATTATCATCTCTGATGTTCTTGCCACAATTGAAAATGAAGATCCGTTAGAATCAATGTTAAGAAAAAAACAGGCTGCACGAGCCGTAAATAGTGTAAATATTAGCAAAGAAAACAATATTAAGCAGCTTCTTGTTAACTTTGCTCAGGTAGGTAGAATAAAATATGATGAAGATATTTTTTTTATTGGGAACAAAGAAAAGAAAGCAATCCCGAACTTTATAAACTGGCGATGACAGTGCTAGCATTACCGGTAACTCAAGTAAGTGTTGAGAGGTTATTTTCCAATCTCAGATTTATTTTAAATTATCTGAGAAGCAAACTTTCGAATCAGATGTTAAATGATATTTTATTGGTCAGGTGCAATCGAATATTTAGCGAAAACCTACTGAAAAGGAATATGAAAAGCATTACATAAGAGATTTGTGTTCATTATAGTATTATTGATTATTTGTTAAAGTTTTGTAAAAATTTATTACCATATAGTGATGATACTGCGTAATATTTATTGTAAAGAATTATTTGTTATTGTAAACATTGACTACTGTTTAGTGATATTGCGTGATATTTATTCAAAGTAACTTTCTTTAAAACATTTATTTTCAGACGTTAAAAAATAAATGTATTACGTTTCTTTATTGTCATGTTTTGTCTATATTAATCCTTATTACTCACTAAAGATCTTAGAGAATCCAGCATTAACTCTACAGTACTCAGAATTTGAACTAGTAAAATAGATACTACGGAGCGGAGCGTTTTTTTAAATATCTGTTACGCTCCGTTCCGAAGCGGAGTAATTTTGAAAACGCTAACTTTGCTCCGCTCCGGACGGAGCGGAGCTGTCAAAAGTTCACTCCGGTTAACTACCTTGATCCTAGGAATATTTCCTCAAACCAATCGCACACAGACGTTTAGCAGGCGTTGAAGCTTAAGGTCCCTGGTTTGATCAGCATCATTGTAGACCGCACACGATTAATCAAAGTGCGGCATTATTAAAGCTTCTACTAAATTCTTTCTTAACAACCGAAGCAGCACACGATTATAGAACCGGAGTGAGTGTAAAACACCATGTACCCATTGAGAGATCGATAGAACGTGTCTAGACCAATCAAGTGTAGGAGATAACCAGACTACCCAACGATTTGACCTTATTCTCGTACCTCAAATACTCAAAACCAACTCTAACTCTGGGAGAGTGCCCTGGTCAATACGTGAGATACAAGACTGACTATCCAGGAACATCCCTTTGTTTTACAAACATTCAATTTTATTTTATTTGAAATGGTCCATGAGACAATACGATTCGCATCATGAGTAATACACTGAATACCTAATTCAAGATCAGCGGGAAAGAATGAGTGATACACCTGGGCATCATCAGCAAAAAGCATACAATTCCTATATTCGAGGACACTAGACAAGTCATTGATAAAGATGGAAAATAATATTAGGCCCAAGGCACTGACCCACTGCCCTGAGGTATCCCCCAAATTAATCACAATCCAGTCAGACGTCCTACCGACCTCATCAACCACGCTCTGCGTACGGTCCACCAAGTATTGATAAAACCAGCTCAATACCGTATGAGAGCGACCTATATTATAAAGATTGCTTAAGAGGAGACCATGCGGCACAGTGTCAAATGCCTTTATGAAGTCAAACAGGACCAAAATCGTTATTATACGAACATGATCCGTCCTGCGAATATCATCAGTAACATTCAGCAGAGCAGTCTAGGTACTGTGACCCCCACGAAATCCTACTTGCTGCGATATAAGAAGATTATTGCTCTCAAGATAGAATGAGAGTTGTTCATATATTAACTGTTCAAAGATTTTAAATAGTTCACAGAGCTTCGTAGTGAGGCGCATGTCAGAACACGATTCCACCCTGCTTGACTTCGCAAAAAGGACCAAGAATGTGCGTTTCCAGCAGTCAGGAAAAATGCCTCTATTCAGTAGCTCACTAATTAACTCTGCTAGAAACGGTGATAATTAAAATTCGAGCATCTTTATACTTTTTAACCAAAAGTCATCAACACCCACTGCCTTAGACGGAGGCCTAGAGATAATCCTTTGTACTCCTCTAGTAGTGATAGGAAAAAATTGGAATGGCGAAGAGGTGAAGAACTAAAAATTCAGTTGAATTAGAAAATACCGGATCAGAGTGTGAGACCACCTTAACTTTATAACCCATATGAACGTAGGCTGCCACGCCCCGACCCTCCTTACCAACCCTATCAAGTCTGTGAAGTACATAACCTGGAAGATGTACTATAACCAAAGAGTCACGATCGGAAAGAAATGGCTCGGAAATAGCAACGACATCAAATGATCTGGGATAAATTAATGATTCAATGGATGAAAAATGCAATTTAAGACGATTAATATTAACATAAAAGATGGAAGTTGATTAAGTTTTGGTTGGGGAATGACAAACTCTACCAACGTGATCTCACTGAGGTTGAACACCAGACCGCGAGGCAAAGATGAAGAGATCAGACTCGGAGCTAATACGAATTAAAAGCTCAATCTTTACTTCATACGCAAAAACATGTAAGTTAACAATAATAAGTCTCACATAACCCATCTCATTTGATTTCCGAAGCGTTTCGTCCATAAATCATGTACGCGTTTAGGCCACAACGGTCTGAGATAGAGTGACGAGTCACCTCCTATCCTAAGAATATCACTCGCAGATTTGCTCTTTAATAGATAGGAATTTTCAACGCATCGACGTCGAATTCTGCATTGTGTTCGGTTGATTAGTGCCATTATTGCTGCTGATATTACGCACGTAGCTCTGAGATAGGAGAGGGAGATTCAAGGAAATAAAAATGCGCTGCAACTTAATTTTATAAATAAATTATCAATGTTTAATTTAGCAAAATAATATTTATATAATTTAGTTTTATAATAAATAATACATGGAATCAACAAACCTTTTAGAAAATTTACCATAATACCCACACATATTCTATTTGAAAAAGTCGAATCTCCGAAAATTCACAGATGATAAAATAGTGCATGATCAGCGTTTCGGATGTAAAGTCACTGATAGTAAATAATATTGGCAGCCACAATTAATATGTAATTGCCGTAGCCTAATGTTTCAATGTTACAAAAAGAACAAAATTTCATTAAGATTATTCAAGCTTATGATTTGGAGTGAGCCAGAAAATGGCAAAAACTAAGGTTTCAACTCATCAAATATTCACAAAATTGTGTATGCGAATGTTTATAGTGTAACAAAGCCATTCGTAGCTCAAATAGGAGAAAAAAATATAGCTTAAGAAAGTAATCTTTCTTCTTTCCTTAGTGAATTAGATATTTGTAACTCTGATGAGATTGACACTGAAAGAGAAAACACAATCAAGAGCGGTGATGAATATGTACAATCTGGGTCATAAACAAAGATGAAAGGAAAAGTTGATCAATAAAAACTAAAGACCTAGCTAAAGATTTAGATTTATCACTCATCACGACAATTCATGAGAATTCAATTCATGAGAACATGAGAAACAAAATAATAAATTATATCTTGGTAGAATTATCCATTGAATTAACGAGTAAATTTATAAATTTGCACGACGCATCGGAAAAATTTTTGATGCCCTCTTCAGGTTCAGACTTTTGTAAATAAAAAATTAAAAAAAAAACTGAATTAACAATCATCCTTGACTATAATTTTACAATCCATATATATTGTAACGGGCCTAATATAAGCTCGAAACACCAAAATACCTTTATTTTTTGCCTAACCCGAAATAAATGTATTAGGTGGAAGAATCTGGGGTAGCTAAAGAATTAAACAAATAATTCTCTCATCCCAGTTTAACCTCTAAATTAAATAAATTTGATAAATTAGGATAATGAATTAATGATTACAAAGTTTTGGGAAAACATGGAATTAATCAAATAATTCCAGATTATCCAATTTTACTTTGTATTAAGGGTTTTCAGGAATGCGAGATAACTTGGGAAAAAATTGAAATTAACCCAATAATTCCATATCATCCAAGTTACTTCTTTGATTATGGAAAGTGGAAGAGCTTTGGGAAAACATAAAATCAAACAAATGATTTCATATCATCCAAAACTATATGACACGGTTATGTGTTATTTGGTAAGGTAAAATGAGCAAATCGCTAGAGCCATTTAAATTTTAAAATATATTATATTAGACAAACGCGGTCCGACCTGTTAGGTCGCCCGCGAACCCTAGACGAATGCTGCCTTCGGCAGCGATACATCTCATTATATATACGATGAGTTTGGTAGAAGGGATCGACTTCCCACTTTTTCCACTTTTCCACCTGCATCCTTGTAACTTGGTTTCCCTTTCACCTTCCTTCTCATATATACATATGTTATCATGTGTTTGTATTTTTTTTGATGTCGTCTACCTTATACTTTCTGTATATTTCTGCCATAGCTCTTCCGCTAAATTTATTAAAACGTCTTTTCTTATATTCTATTTTATATTTATTAAATTATTAACAATTATAATAATATTATTTATAACAATCATTTATACTCTCTTGCCTTTGCTTGATAGAATTTATTTATTTTGAATTAATTATGTAATTATCTTCTTTTACTTAATAATTTTAATATCTATAATTTGTTTTATTAGTTAATCAATTTCTATATATTTTAAATATAATGTAAAATTTAACTATATACATTTTATATTTTTATAAACTTTATAAATTATTAACTTTACTATTTCTTATCGTATCGACTCTATATATTTGGCAAAAGTAGCAAAAAACATAAAAATTTCAATAAAATTATAAATTGTATCAATTTTGATTATTTAATCATTTAAATAAATTAATTTGAATAATTAAAAAAAACTACCGAGAATTGAATTTGAACCCCGGTCTTTTGGACCGAACGCTAACGCTATACCGGTTGAGCTTGTAGATATATATATATATATATATATATATATATCTACAAAACCTATGCCTGTTCTATAATATTATGTCATATTATCCATTAGTGAATTTGTCAAATAGAGTATAGGAGTATGGTATTCTGAGATTTTTGCAGTTGTAACGGGATATTTTGGAAATTTCTAGATTTTCTAGAAATTACGAGGTATATGCACTAATTACACGATTTTTTGTGAATATCGAGAGTTTTTGTGGTATTCCTGGATAACTGCATTAATTACGGGATTCGTAAGGTATTTCGGGAATTTTTAAGCAAATCCGGGATTTTTGCACTAATTATGTGATATCTTGGGTATTTCGAGAATTTTAAGGTATTGATGCATAACAGCACGAATTACATGATTTCTTGAAAATACCCGGATATCTGCACTAAACATGGAATTTCTTAGGTATCTCGGGAAATTTTCTGGTATTCTTGGATAACTTTACTAATTACAAAAATTCTTGGGTATTTCGGTAATTTTTAAGTTAATCCAGGATATCTGCATTAAATACGTGATTTCGTGGGTAATTCGGAAATGGTTATGTTGTTACTGGATGCTTGGACTCATTACGGGATTTCTTTGGTAATCCGGAAATTTATAAGATACTCCGCGATAATTGGGGAATTTTCAAGATAATCCGGGCTACTAGCTATTAACAATTAAAGCGTAATTAATTATATTTAATTATGGCTCGTATTTTGGCTCGTATTTTGGCTCGTCAGAATTACACGCACGGCGATATAATGAAGAAACGATCAAATATCCGCTCGATCGACGAAAATGGTGAAGCCGGGCACGTGTGCGGATACGCGCGAAAAGGGGAATAGCGGCACACACACTTTATGAGGAGAGGAACACGGGTATAGGATAGCACGTTTGCACGAACCTTGCACGGCGATCACTCTCTCCAGGTTGCACTCGGTGCACACTCTCCAAACTCTCTTTCTCGTACGAAAAACGATCACAAAAAATAGCCTCGTTGCGTCCGCTCACGGCCGTGTTCCCGAACTGTCTGCCTTCGTCCTGCGAGAGCGCCGCGCGCATACGTCGGCCTTGTAGCGAGAGCGGCTTGATGTTGTTGTCGGCATTCCGCTGTGCTGTTCATTCGAGACGATGACGACGACGAGGACGAGTTGGCGACGACGAGGCTGCTATTTGGTAATTATTACCTGTTCCTTGTTATTTATCGGCTAATCGATCTATAAGTCAATAATTTGAAAGACTATTTAACAGATTCAAATAACTATGATGAAGAAGAGCAGGACGGTAATAATAATTTTATTGTTTGCATATAAAATATTGTTTTTATTTATTTAAGCTTATCAAAATCTTTAAAGTTTCATAGACCTGTAAAATATCCTGTAAAATAGAACGGTAATAATAATTTTATTGTTTGCATATAAAATATTGTTTTTATTTATTTAAGCTTATCAAAACCTTTAAAGTTTCATAGAGCTGTAAAATATAAAAAAAGTTGTAACTTGTCAATAAAATAAAATTTTTATTTTTAACGTAAAAAAATATAAATTATTATGAAGCTGTATTTGTTCGCATGGTTACATTTCTTTCATCACGTGTTAAAGCCGTTAATACTTCTGTTGACGTTTGTATCATTATGTCTTTTGTACTAGACGGTAATTCTTTATATTTTGTATGACAATCTAAATAATCACTATATAAACCTGCAAGAATTAATTTAATAGTAAATAATAATAACGTGGAAAATAATTTATTATATTTATGCACTTATTTATACTTACTTAAGTATAGTTCAACCTTACGAGGTGAACACAACTGTAAAGAGTTTTTGCCTGAAATACGATTCTTTGTTTTTTCTAAATCTAAGCACCGTCGAGCTAATTCTTTCCTTTTCCAAATAAATCCACCTAAACTTCTTTACATTATTATATTCATTCTTTAATGGTGGAAAATACTAATTAAAAGTTAAATAACAAGTTTATATACCTTATTGCCAATCTCATCATACCTAGCATGAGGTTCTTCGATTGCTAAAAAAATTTACATTTTTTAAAATTATTTAAAAGTATTCAAGAATCAATTGTTCAAAATATTGTTTTAGCTATTTCTTACTTGTAGTTAAATCAAATATTTGTTGACTGTACATTTTGAACAGTTTTGGTTTATATTCATATAAGAATTTGCACACTGCTTCTTCTAAATCTGCAAAAAAATTTTCATTTTACAAGTGATTATAGGACATATTGATTATATGTTCGTACTTTACGAACACTAGTACGTTTACATTTAATAAAGTATTTAGAGTACGATATAACATATAGAGTATAATAAATTACCGTCGACATTATTTGAATTTGCATCATTTCCTTTCTCTGACTATACGGGTTCATTAATTTCTTGAGTTGCATCTTGATGATTTTCTGAGCATCTGTTTTGCTCTTGAGAAAGCGATGATTTCGAAGATTGAGCAGTAAGTCTAAAGTGAAGTCTTTTTGGTTGTAATAGTCGTTTTGGCAACTTTGTTGGAGTTTCAGGTTCAGAAGAACTTGACCTGTCTATAATTGCAGATGGTGTAGTTGAAACGGTCGAATTTAAAGAGGGAGAGATATTTGGCGTTGGACATCTGTGAACATCAGCAACCGTACGGAGATCACATCCTCATTTCTATAAAATAAATTTATGAAATACAAATTACTCTAGAACTGTTTGCTGAACGTGACACTAAAATAAATTTGCGTTTTCGAGACAAGTCTGTTTTATTTTGTATTAACTAATCATCAAAAACTAACTGGCACCCCTTAAATCAATCGTTAAACCCACTGTATAAATAATTTTTAATTTAGGATCAAGTACGTCTTATATACGTAACCCTTACCAAATAGCCTGAAAGATTTTTTCCAAATGTATTATTTATCAAGACATTAAATTCTTATAGAAGTTATTAATTGATTATTACGAAAAGACCAGTTTATTCATACTATTATTTTAGTCGATAAAGGATTGAGACACTTGTAAATTATGTGATTAAATTTTAGATTAAATTATGTTTTGAATATTTGGCATGATATTTGCATAGTACGAACAGGGTTGCCAGATGGCGATTTTTTCTCTTTGTTGCTCTCGCTTAATAAACATCAATATACGTAAGAGAGAAAAGGAGAAAAAATCGCCAACTGGTCACTCTGAATACGAATAAAAAAGATTTGTAACGAACAGAAGACTGGTTGAAAGGACCGAATAAACAAAAGAGTTGTCATCATTTGTGGTACACACTCTAAAACTTTACATTAGGTTAATATATAATTTTACTTACAGAGATTTAGAACAACCAGGAATTGTGGAGAAAGATTTTCTACGTTCAACTTCAGATAAAGGCAACAACTTATTACTGTTTGGAAAAGTTTTTCTTGGTTTTGGAACCTACACTGCAACAAATGTACATTGGTTTAACGAATGATAAATAATATAAGATTCAATGCACAAGATACATCTATACTTTTATTGATTTTTGGCATTCTCAAATGAACAGTACATTATTATCTATATTATAATAAAATTCATCCATTCTCCGGTGTCCGGCAGTGGTGTCCGGTGTCCGCCGGCGGTCTCCGGTCTCCTGTTGTAAGATTTAAGAATATGTGTGGAGTCGAAGGGTTAACCCTGATATTTCGGGAATTTCTGAATTATTTCGGGCTAACTTCACTAATTACGGTATTTCCTGGATAATTCGGGAATTTATGAGGTATTCCGGAATAAATCCACCAATACCGGCAATTCCTGGATGTTTCGGGATTTTCTGTGTTATTTCCGGATATATTAATTAATTCAGGGGTTTCCTGGAAACTTCGGGATTTTCTGAGGTACTCCGGGATAGATCCACCAATTTCGGGATTTCCTGGATGTTTCGGGATTTACTGACGTATTCCGGGATAATCCACCAATTTCGGGATTTCCTGGATGTTTCCGTATTTTCTGTGGTATTTCGGGATAACTTCACCAATTTCGGGATTTCCTGAATGTTTCGAGATTTTCTGACGTGTTCCGGGATAACTCCAACAATTTTGGTATTTCCTGGATGTTTCGGTATTTTCTGTGGTATTTCGGGACAAATACCCTAATTTCGGGATTTTCTGGTTGTTTCAAGGTTTCTATGGTATTTCGGAATTTTCTTGTGGTATTTAGGGAATTTTTATGTATTCTGGGATAACTTCACCAATTCGAGATTTTTTAATATTTCAGTAATTTTTTATGTATGCCGGAAAAACTTCACTAATTTAGGGTTTTCCTGGATGTTTCGGGAATTTATGAGGTATTCCGGGTTAACTCCACCAATTACGGGAGTTTCTAAATAATTCAGTAGTATTTTAGATATGCCGGGAAAACTTCTTTAATTTAGGGTTTTCCTGGATGTTTCGGGATTTTCTTAAGTATTCAGGGATAACTCCACCGATTTCGGGATTTCATGGAAGTTTCGAGTTTTTCTGTGGTATTTCGGGATAACTCCACCAATTTCGGGATTTCCTGAATGTTTCGAGATTTTCTGACGTGTTCCGGGATAACTCCAACAATTTCGGAATTTCCTGGATGTTTCGGTATTTTATTTGGTATTTCGGGATAAATTCCCTAATTTCGGGATTTTCTGGTTGTTCACGGTTTCTATGGTTTTTCGGGATTTTCCGTAATATTTGGGGATTTTCTGTGGTATTCCGGGCTCTCTACTAATTTTGTGTTTTCCTGAATATTTCGGGATTTTCTTAGGTATTCCGGAATAAATCCACCAATACCGGCAATTCCTAAATGTTTCGGGATTTTCTGTGTTATTTCCTGATATATTAATTATTTCAGGGGTTTCCCGGAAACTTCGCGATTTTCTGAGGTACTCCGGGATAGATCCACCAATTTCGGGAATTCCTGGATGTTTCGGATTTACTGACGTATTCCGGGAAATTCCACCAATTTCGGGATTCCCTGGATGTTTCGGGATTTTCTGACATATACTGGAATAACTCCACCAATTTCGGGATTTCCTGGATGTTTTAAGATTTTTTGTGGTATTTCGGGATAAAGTCCCTAATTTCGGGATTTTCTGAGTTATTCCAGAACAAATACACCGATTACGGGATTTCCTGAATATTTCGGGATTTTCTTAGGTATTGAGGAATAAATCCACCAATATCGGCATTTCCTGGATGTTTCGGGATTTTCTTTGTTATTTCCGGATATATTAATTAATTCAGGGGTTTCCTGGAAACTTCGGGATTTTCTGAGGTACTCCGGTAGAGATCCACCAATTTCGGAATTTCCTGGATGTTTCGGGAGTTACTGACGGATTCCGGGATAATCCACCAATTTCGGGATTCCCTGGATGTTTCGGATTTTTCTGACGTATACTGGGATAACTCCACCAATTTCGGGATTTTCTGGATGTTTTGAGATTTATTGTGGTATTTCGGGATAAATTCCCTAATTTCGGGATTTTCCGAGTTATTCCGGAAAAAATACATCAATTTCGGGATTTCCTGAATATTTCGGGATTTTCTTAGGTATTCCGGAATAAATCCACCAATATCGGCATTTCCTGGATGTTTCGGGATATTCTGTGTTATTTCCGGATATATTAATTAATTCAGGGGTTTCCTGGAAACTTCGGGATTATCTGAGGTACTCCGGGATAGATCCACCAATTTCGGGATTCCCTGGATGTTTCGGGATTTACTGACGTATACTGGGATAACTCCACCAATTTCGGGATTTCCTGGATGTTTCGGTACTTTCTGTGGTAATTCGGGATTAATTCGCTAATTTCGGGATTTTTTGGTTGCTTCAAGGATTCTATGGTATTTCGGGATCTTCTGTGATATTTCGGTATTTTCTGTGGTATTTCGGGATTTTTTGTGGTATTCCGGAATAAATTCACCTGAATAAATTCCTGGAAACTTCGCGATTTTCTGAGGTACTCCGGGATAGATCCACCAATTTCGGGATTTCCTGGATATTTCGGAATTTTCTGACGTATACTGGGATAACTCCACCAATTTCGGGATTTCCTGGATGTTTTGAGATATTTTGTGCTATTTCGGGATTAGTTCCCTAATTCCGGGATTTTCTGGCTGTTTCAAAGATTCTATGGTATTTCGGGATTTTCTGTGAAATTTCGGAATTTTCTGTAGAATTTCGGGATTTACTGTGGTATTCCGGAGAAAATACACCAATTTCGGGATTTCCTGGATGTTTTGAGATATTTTGTGCTATTTCGGGATTAGTTCCCTAATTCCGGGATTTTCTGGCTGTTTCAAAGATTCTATGGTATTTCGGGATTTTCTGTGAAATTTCGGAATTTTCTGTAGAATTTCGGGATTTACTGTGGTATTCCGGAGAAAATACACCAATTTCGGGATTTCCTGAATATTTCGGGATTTTCTTAGGTATTCCGGAACAAATCCACCAATAGCGGCATTTCCTGGATGTTTCGGGATTTTCTGTGTTATTTCCGGATATATTAATTAATTAAGGGGTTTCCTGGAAACTTCGGGATTTTCTGTGGTACTTCGGGATAGATCCACCAATTTCGGGATTCCCTGGATGTTTCGGGATTTTCTGAGGTACTCCGGGATAGATCCACCAATTTCGGGATTTCCTGGATGTTTCGGGATTTTCTGACGTATTCCGGGATAATTCACCAATTTCGGAATTTCCTGGATGTTTCGGTATTTTCTATGGTCTTTCGGGATTAATTCCCTAATTTCGGGATTTTCTGGTTGTTTCAAGGATTCTATGGTATTTCGGGATTCTCTGTGATATTTCGGGATTTTCTGTGGTATTCCGGGATCTCTACTATTTGTGTGATTTCCTGAATATTTCGGGATTTTCTTAGGTATTCCGGAATAAATCCACCAATACCGGCATTTCCTGTATGTTTCGGGATTTACTGTGTTATTTCCGGATATATTAATTAATTCAGGGGTTTCCTGGAAACTTCGGGATTTTCTGTGGTACTTCGGGATAGATCCACCAATTTCGGGATTCCCTGGATGTTTCGGTATTGTCTGTGGTATTTCGGGATAAATTCGCTAATTTCGGATTTTTCTGGTTGTTTCAAGATTTCTATGGTATTTCGGGATTTTCTGTATTATTTGGGGATATTCTGTGGAATTTCGAAATTTTCTGTGGTATTCCGGGAACTCCACTAAATGTTCTATTTCCTGGATGTTTCGGGATTTTCCGAGGTATTCCGGAATAAATCCACCAATTGCGGCATTTCCTGGGTGTTTCGGGATATTTTGTGTTATTTCCGGATATATTAATTAATTCAGGGGTTTCCTGGAAATTTCGGGATTTTCTGAGTTATTCCGGAACAAATACACCGATTTCGGGATTTCCTGGATATTTCGGGATTTTTTGAGGTACTCCGGGATAGATCCACCAATTTCGGGATCCCCTGGATGTTTCGTGATTTTTTGACGTACTCTGTGATAACTCTACCAATTTCGGGATTTCCTGGATGTTTTGAGATTTTCTGTGGTATTTCGGGATAAATTCCCCAATTTCGGGATTTTCTGGTTGTTTCGAGACTTTCTATGGTATTTCGGGATTTGCTGTGGTATTTAGGGAATTTTTTATGTATTCGAGATTCTTTTCGAATTTCGAGATTTTTTAATATTTCAGTAATTTTTGAGGTATGCCTGGATATCTTTACTAATTTTGGGAATTGCTGGATGTGTCGGAATAGCTTCACTAATTACGGGATTTCCTCGATATTTCGGGATTTTCCGAGGTACGCCGGGATAACTGCACTAATTTTGGAATTTCCTGGATGTTTTAAGATTTTTTGTGGTATTTCGGGATAAAGTCCCTAATTTCGGGATTTTCTGAGTTATTCCAGAACAAATACACCGATTACGGGATTTCCTGAATATTTCGGGATTTTCTTAGGTATTGAGGAATAAATCCACCAATACCGGCAATTCCTAAATGTTTCGGGATTTTCTGTGTTATTTCCTGATATATTAATTATTTCAGGGGTTTCCCGGAAACTTCGCGATTTTCTGAGGTACTCCGGGATAGATCCACCAATTTCGGGATTCCCTGGATGTTTCGGGATTTTCTGAGGTACTCCGGGATAGATCCACCAATTTCGGGATTTCCTGGATGTTTCGGGATTTTCTGACGTATTCCGGGATAATTCACCAATTTCGGAATTTCCTGGATGTTTCGGTATTTTCTATGGTCTTTCGGGATTAATTCCCTAATTTCGGGATTTTCTGGTTGTTTCAAGGATTCTATGGTATTTCGGGATTCTCTGTGATATTTCGGGATTTTCTGTGGTATTCCGGGATCTCTACTATTTGTGTGATTTCCTGAATATTTCGGGATTTTCTTAGGTATTCCGGAATAAATCCACCAATACCGGCATTTCCTGTATGTTTCGGGATTTACTGTGTTATTTCCGGATATATTAATTAATTCAGGGGTTTCCTGGAAACTTCGAGATTTTCTGTGGTACTTCGGGATAGATCCACCAATTTCGGGATTCCCTGGATGTTTCGGTATTGTCTGTGGTATTTCGGTATAAATTCGCTAATTTCGGATTTTTCTGGTTGTTTCAAGATTTCTATGGTATTTCGGGATTTTCTGTATTATTTGGGGATATTCTGTGGAATTTCGAAATTTTCTGTGGTATTCCGGGAACTCCACTAAATGTTCTATTTCCTGGATGTTTCGGGATTTTCCGAGGTATTCCGGAATAAATCCACCAATTGCGGCATTTCCTGGGTGTTTCGGGATATTTTGTGTTATTTCCGGATATATTAATTAATTCAGGGGTTTCCTGGAAATTTCGGGATTTTCTGAGTTATTCCGGAACAAATACACCGATTTCGGGATTTCCTGGATATTTCGGGATTTTTTGAGGTACTCCGGGATAGATCCACCAATTTCGGGATCCCCTGGATGTTTCGTGATTTTTTGACGTACTCTGTGATAACTCTACCAATTTCGGGATTTCCTGGATGTTTTGAGATTTTCTGTGGTATTTCGGGATAAATTCCCCAATTTCGGGATTTTCTGGTTGTTTCGAGACTTTCTATGGTATTTCGGGATTTGCTGTGGTATTTAGGGAATTTTTTATGTATTCGAGATTCTTTTCGAATTTCGAGATTTTTTAATATTTCAGTAATTTTTGAGGTATGCCTGGATATCTTTACTAATTTTGGGAATTGCTGGATGTGTCGGAATAGCTTCACTAATTACGGGATTTCCTCGATATTTCGGGATTTTCTGAGGTACGCCGGGATAACTGCACTAATTTTGGAATTTCCTGGATGTTTTAAGATTTTTGTGGTATTTCGGGATAAAGTCCCTAATTTCGGGATTTTCTGAGTTATTCCAGAACAAATACACCGATTACGGGATTTCCTGAATATTTCGGGATTTTCTTAGGTATTGAGGAATAAATCCACCAATACCGGCAATTCCTAAATGTTTCGGGATTTTCTGTGTTATTTCCTGATATATTAATTATTTCAGGGGTTTCCCGGAAACTTCGCGATTTTCTGAGGTACTCCGGGATAGATCCACCAATTTCGGGATTCCCTGGATGTTTCGGGATTTTCTGAGGTACTCCGGGATAGATCCACCAATTTCGGGATTTCCTGGATGTTTCGGGATTTTCTGACGTATTCCGGGATAATTCACCAATTTCGGAATTTCCTGGATGTTTCGGTATTTTCTATGGTCTTTCGGGATTAATTCCCTAATTTCGGGATTTTCTGGTTGTTTCAAGGATTCTATGGTATTTCGGGATTCTCTGTGATATTTCGGGATTTTCTGTGGTATTCCGGGATCTCTACTATTTGTGTGATTTCCTGAATATTTCGGGATTTTCTTAGGTATTGAGGAATAAATCCACCAATACCGGCAATTCCTAAATGTTTCGGGATTTTCTGTGTTATTTCCTGATATATTAATTATTTCAGGGGTTTCCCGGAAACTTCGCGATTTTCTGAGGTACTCCGGGATAGATCCACCAATTTCGGGAATTCCTGGATGTTTCGGATTTACTGACGTATTCCGGGAAATTCCACCAATTTCGGGATTCCCTGGATGTTTCGGGATTTTCTGACATATACTGGAATAACTCCACCAATTTCGGGATTTCCTGGATGTTTTAAGATTTTTGTGGTATTTCGGGATAAAGTCCCTAATTTCGGGATTTTCTGAGTTATTCCAGAACAAATACACCGATTACGGGATTTCCTGAATATTTCGGGATTTTCTTAGGTATTGAGGAATAAATCCACCAATATCGGCATTTCCTGGATGTTTCGGGATTTTCTTTGTTATTTCCGGATATATTAATTAATTCAGGGGTTTCCTGGAAACTTCGGGATTTTCTGAGGTACTCCGGTAGAGATCCACCAATTTCGGAATTTCCTGGATGTTTCGGGAGTTACTGACGGATTCCGGGATAATCCACCAATTTCGGGATTCCCTGGATGTTTCGGATTTTTCTGACGTATACTGGGATAACTCCACCAATTTCGGGATTTTCTGGATGTTTTGAGATTTATTGTGGTATTTCGGGATAAATTCCCTAATTTCGGGATTTTCCGAGTTATTCCGGAAAAAATACATCAATTTCGGGATTTCCTGAATATTTCGGGATTTTCTTAGGTATTCCGGAATAAATCCACCAATATCGGCATTTCCTGGATGTTTCGGGATATTCTGTGTTATTTCCGGATATATTAATTAATTCAGGGGTTTCCTGGAAACTTCGGGATTATCTGAGGTACTCCGGGATAGATCCACCAATTTCGGGATTCCCTGGATGTTTCGGGATTTACTGACGTATACTGGGATACTCCACCAATTTCGGGATTTCCTGGATGTTTCGGTACTTTCTGTGGTAATTCGGGATTAATTCGCTAATTTCGGGATTTTTTGGTTGCTTCAAGGATTCTATGGTATTTCGGGATCTTCTGTGATATTTCGGTATTTTCTGTGGTATTTCGGGATTTTTTGTGGTATTCCGGAATAAATTCACCTGAATAAATTCCTGGAAACTTCGCGATTTTCTGAGGTACTCCGGGATAGATCCACCAATTTCGGGCTTTCCTGGATATTTCGGAATTTTCTGACGTATACTGGGATAACTCCACCAATTTCGGGATTTCCTGGATGTTTTGAGATATTTTGTGCTATTTCGGGATTAGTTCCCTAATTCCGGGATTTTCTGGCTGTTTCAAAGATTCTATGGTATTTCGGGATTTTCTGTGAAATTTCGGAATTTTCTGTAGAATTTCGGGATTTACTGTGGTATTCCGGAGAAAATACACCAATTTCGGGATTTCCTGAATATTTCGGGATTTTCTTAGGTATTCCGGAACAAATCCACCAATAGCGGCATTTCCTGGATGTTTCGGGATTTTCTGTGTTATTTCCGATATATTAATTAATTAAGGGGTTTCCTGGAAACTTCGGGATTTTCTGTGGTACTTCGGGATAGATCCACCAATTTCGGGATTCCCTGGATGTTTCGGGATTTTCTGAGGTACTCCGGGATAGATCCACCAATTTCGGGATTTCCTGGATGTTTCGGGATTTTCTGACGTATTCCGGGATAATTCACCAATTTCGGAATTTCCTGGATGTTTCGGTATTTTCTATGGTCTTTCGGGATTAATTCCCTAATTTCGGGATTTTCTGGTTGTTTCAAGGATTCTATGGTATTTCGGGATTCTCTGTGATATTTCGGGATTTTCTGTGGTATTCCGGGATCTCTACTATTTGTGTGATTTCCTGAATATTTCGGGATTTTCTTAGGTATTCCGGAACAAATCCACCAATAGCGGCATTTCCTGGATGTTTCGGGATTTTCTGTGTTATTTCCGGATATATTAATTAATTAAGGGGTTTCCTGGAAACTTCGGGATTTTCTGTGGTACTTCGGGATAGATCTATGTGTGATTTCTGAATATTTCGGGATTTTCTAGGTATTCCGGAATAAATCCACCAATACCGTGGCATTTCCTGTATGTTTCGGGATTTACTGTGTTATTTCCGGATATATTAATTAATTCAGGGGTTTCCTGGAAACATTCGGGGATTTCTGTGGTACTTTCGGGATAGATCCACCAATTTCGGGATTCCCCTGGATGTTTCGGTATTGTCTGTGGTATTTCGGGATAAATTCGCTAATTTCGGATTTTTCTGGTTGTTTCAAGATTTCTATGGTATTTCGGGATTTTCTGTATTATTTGGGGATATTCTGTGGAATTTCGAAATTTTCTGTGGTATTCCGGGAACTCCACTAAATGTTCTATTTCCTGGATGTTTCGGGATTTTCCGAGGTATTCCGGAATAAATCCACCAATTGCGGCATTTCCTGGGTGTTTCGGGATATTTTGTGTTATTTCCGGATATATTAATTAATTCAGGGGTTTCCTGGAAATTTCGGGATTTTCTGAGTTATTCCGGAACAAATACACCGATTTCGGGATTTCCTGGATATTTCGGGATTTTTTGAGGTACTCCGGGATAGATCCACCAATTTCGGGATCCCCTGGATGTTTCGTGATTTTTTGACGTACTCTGTGATAACTCTACCAATTCGGGATTTCCTGGATGTTTTGAGATTTTCTGTGGTATTTCGGGATAAATTCCCCAATTTCGGGATTTTCTGGTTGTTTCGAGACTTTCTATGGTTTCGGGATTTGCTGTGGTATTTAGGGAATTTTTTATGTATTCGAGATTCTTTTCGAATTTCGAGTTTTTAATATTTCAGTAATTTTTGAGGTATGCTGGATATCTTTACTAATTTTGGGAATTGCTGGATGTGTCGGAATAGCTTCACTAATTACGGGATTTCCTCGATATTCGGGATTTTCCGAGGTACGCCGGGATAACTGCACTAATTTTGGAATTTCCTGGATGTTTTAAGATTTTTTGTGGTATTTCGGGATAAAGTCCCTAATTTCGGGATTTTCTGAGTTATTCCAGAACAAATACACCGATTACGGGATTTCCTGAATATTTCGGGATTTTCTTAGGTATTGAGGAATAAATCCACCAATACCGGCAATTCCTAAATGTTTCGGGATTTTCTGTGTTATTTCCTGATATAAATTATTTCAGGGGTTTCCCGGAAACTTCGCGATTTTCTGAGGTACTCCGGGATAGATCCACCAATTTCGGGATTCCCTGGATGTTTCGGGATTTTCTGAGGTACTCCGGGATAGATCCACCAATTTCGGGATTTCCTGGATGTTCGGGATTTTCTGACGTATTCCGGGATAATTCACCAATTTCGGAATTTCCTGGATGTTTCGGTATTTTCTATGGTCTTTCGGGATTAATTCCCTAATTTCGGGATTTTCTGGTTGTTTCAAGGATTCTATGGTATTTCGGGATTCTCTGTGATATTTCGGGATTTTCTGTGGTATTCCGGGATCTCTACTATTTGTGTGATTTCCTGAATATTTCGGGATTTTCTTAGGTATTCCGGAATAAATCCACCAATACCGGCATTTCCTGTATGTTTCGGGATTTACTGTGTTATTTCCGGATATATTAATTAATTCAGGGGTTTCCTGGAAACTTCGGGATTTTCTGTGGTACTTCGGGATAGATCCACCAATTTCGGGATTCCCTGGATGTTTCGGTATTGTCTGTGGTATTTCGGGATAAATTCGCTAATTTCGGATTTTTCTGGTTGTTTCAAGATTTCTATGGTATTTCGGGATTTTCTGTATTATTTGGGGATATTCTGTGGAATTTCGAAATTTTCTGTGGTATTCCGGGAACTCCACTAAATGTTCTATTTCCTGGATGTTTCGGGATTTTCCGAGGTATTCCGGAATAAATCCACCAATTGCGGCATTTCCTGGGTGTTTCGGGATATTTTGTGTTATTTCCGGATATATTAATTAATTCAGGGGTTTCCTGGAAATTTCGGGATTTTCTGAGTTATTCCGGAACAAATACACCGATTTCGGGATTTCCTGGATATTTCGGGATTTTTTGAGGTACTCCGGGATAGATCCACCAATTTCGGGATCCCCTGGATGTTTCGTGATTTTTTGACGTACTCTGTGATAACTCTACCAATTTCGGGATTTCCTGGATGTTTTGAGATTTTCTGTGGTATTTCGGGATAAATTCCCCAATTTCGGGATTTTCTGGTTGTTTCGAGACTTTCTATGGTATTTCGGGATTTGCTGTGGTATTTAGGGAATTTTTTATGTATTCGAGATTCTTTTCGAATTTCGAGATTTTTTAAATTTCAGTAATTTTTGAGGTATGCCTGGATATCTTTACTAATTTTGGGAATTGCTGGATGTGTCGGAATAGCTTCACTAATTACGGGATTTCCTCGATATTCGGGATTTTCTGAGGTACGCCGGGATAACTGCACTAATTTTGGAATTTCCTGGATGTTTTAAGATTTTTTGTGGTATTTCGGGATAAAGTCCCTAATTTCGGGATTTTCTGAGTTATTCCAGAACAAATACACCGATTACGGGATTTCCTGAATATTTCGGGATTTTCTTAGGTATTGAGGAATAAATCCACCAATACCGGCAATTCCTAAATGTTCGGGATTTTCTGTGTTATTTCCTGATATATTAATTATTTCAGGGGTTTCCCGGAAACTTCGCGATTTTCTGAGGTACTCCGGGATAGATCCACCAATTTCGGGATTCCTGGATGTTTCGGGATTTTCTGAGGTACTCCGGGATAGATCCACCAATTTCGGGATTTCCTGGATGTTTCGGGATTTTCTGACGTATTCCGGGATAATTCACCAATTCGGAATTTCCTGGATGTTTCGGTATTTTCTATGGTCTTTCGGGATTAATTCCCTAATTTCGGGATTTTCTGGTTGTTTCAAGGATTCTATGGTATTTCGGGATTCTCTGTGATATTTCGGGATTTTCTGTGGTATTCCGGGATCTCTACTATTTGTGTGATTTCCTGAATATTTCGGGATTTTCTTAGGTATTGAGGAATAAATCCACCAATACCGGCAATTCCTAAATGTTTCGGGATTTTCTGTGTTATTTCCTGATATATTAATTATTTCAGGGGTTTCCCGGAAACTTCGCGATTTTCTGAGGTACTCCGGGATAGATCCACCAATTTCGGGATTCCCTGGATGTTTCGGGATTTTCTGAGGTACTCCGGGATAGATCCACCAATTTCGGGATTTCCTGGATGTTTCGGGATTTTCTGACGTATTCCGGGATAATCACCAATTTCGGAATTTCCTGGATGTTTCGGTATTTTCTATGGTCCTTTCGGGATTAATTCCCTAATTTCGGGATTTTCTGGTTGTTTCAAGGATTCTATGGTATTTCGGGATTCTCTGTGATATTTCGGGATTTTCTGTGGTATTCCGGGATCTCTACTATTTGTGTGATTTCCTGAATATTTCGGATTTTCTTAGGTATTCCGGAATAAATCCACCAATACCGGCATTTCCTGTATGTTTCGGGATTTACTGTGTTATTTCCGGCATATATTAATTAATTCAGGGTTTCCTGGAAACTTCGAGATTTTCTGTGGTACTTCGGGATAGATCCACCAATTTCGGGATTCCCTGGATGTTTCGGTATTGTCTGTGGTATTCGGTATAAATCGCTAATTTCGGATTTTTCTGGTTGTTTCAAGATTTCTATGGTATTTCGGGATTTTCTGTATTATTTGGGGATATTCTGTGGAATTTCGAAATTTTCTGTGGTATTCCGGGAACTCCACTAAATGTTCTATTTCCTGGATGTTTCGGGATTTTCCGAGGTATTCCGGAATAAATCCACCAATTGCGGCATTTCCTGGGTGTTTCGGGATATTTTGTGTTATTTCCGGATATATTAATTAATTCAGGGGTTTCCTGGAAATTTCGGGATTTTCTGAGTTATTCCGGAACAAATACACCGATTTCGGGATTTCCTGGATATTTCGGGATTTTTTGAGGTACTCCGGGATAGATCCACCAATTTCGGGATCCCCTGGATGTTTCGTGATTTTTTGACGTACTCTGTGATAACTCTACCAATTTCGGGATTTCCTGGATGTTTTGAGATTTTCTGTGGTATTTCGGGATAAATTCCCCAATTTCGGGATTTTCTGGTTGTTTCGAGACTTTCTATGGTATTTCGGGATTTGCTGTGGTATTTAGGGAATTTTTTATGTATTCGAGATTCTTTTCGAATTTCGAGATTTTTTAATATTTCAGTAATTTTTGAGGTATGCCTGGATATCTTTACTAATTTTGGGAATTGCTGGATGTGTCGGAATAGCTTCACTAATTACGGGATTTCCTCGATATTTCGGGATTTTCTGAGGTACGCCGGGATAACTGCACTAATTTTGGAATTTCCTGGATGTTTTAAGATTTTTTGTGGTATTTCGGGATAAAGTCCCTAATTTCGGGATTTTCTGAGTTATTCCAGAACAAATACACCGATTACGGGATTTCCTGAATATTTCGGGATTTTCTTAGGTATTGAGGAATAAATCCACCAATACCGGCAATTCCTAAATGTTTCGGGATTTTCTGTGTTATTTCCTGATATATTAATTATTTCAGGGGTTTCCCGGAAACTTCGCGATTTTCTGAGGTACTCCGGGATAGATCCACCAATTTCGGGATTCCCTGGATGTTTCGGGATTTTCTGAGGTACTCCGGGATAGATCCACCAATTTCGGGATTTCCTGGATGTTTCGGGATTTTCTGACGTATTCCGGGATAATTCACCAATTTCGGAATTTCCTGGATGTTTCGGTATTTTCTATGGTCTTTCGGGATTAATTCCCTAATTTCGGGATTTTCTGGTTGTTTCAAGGATTCTATGGTATTTCGGGATTCTCTGTGATATTTCGGGATTTTCTGTGGTATTCCGGGATCTCTACTATTTGTGTGATTTCCTGAATATTTCGGGATTTTCTTAGGTATTGAGGAATAAATCCACCAATACCGGCAATTCCTAAATGTTTCGGGATTTTCTGTGTTATTTCCTGATATATTAATTATTTCAGGGGTTTCCCGGAAACTTCGCGATTTTCTGAGGTACTCCGGGATAGATCCACCAATTTCGGGAATTCCTGGATGTTTCGGATTTACTGACGTATTCCGGGAAATTCCACCAATTTCGGGATTCCCTGGATGTTTCGGGATTTTCTGACATATACTGGAATAACTCCACCAATTTCGGGATTTCCTGGATGTTTTAAGATTTTTTGTGGTATTTCGGGATAAAGTCCCTAATTTCGGGATTTTCTGAGTTATTCCAGAACAAATACACCGATTACGGGATTTCCTGAATATTTCGGGATTTTCTTAGGTATTGAGGAATAAATCCACCAATATCGGCATTTCCTGGATGTTTCGGGATTTTCTTTGTTATTTCCGGATATATTAATTAATTCAGGGGTTTCCTGGAAACTTCGGGATTTTCTGAGGTACTCCGGTAGAGATCCACCAATTTCGGAATTTCCTGGATGTTTCGGGAGTTACTGACGGATTCCGGGATAATCCACCAATTTCGGGATTCCCTGGATGTTTCGGATTTTTCTGACGTATACTGGGATAACTCCACCAATTTCGGGATTTTCTGGATGTTTTGAGATTTATTGTGGTATTTCGGGATAAATTCCCTAATTTCGGGATTTTCCGAGTTATTCCGGAAAAAATACATCAATTTCGGGATTTCCTGAATATTTCGGGATTTTCTTAGGTATTCCGGAATAAATCCACCAATATCGGCATTTCCTGGATGTTTCGGGATATTCTGTGTTATTTCCGGATATATTAATTAATTCAGGGGTTTCCTGGAAACTTCGGGATTATCTGAGGTACTCCGGGATAGATCCACCAATTTCGGGATTCCCTGGATGTTTCGGGATTTACTGACGTATACTGGGATAACTCCACCAATTTCGGGATTTCCTGGATGTTTCGGTACTTTCTGTGGTAATTCGGGATTAATTCGCTAATTTCGGGATTTTTTGGTTGCTTCAAGGATTCTATGGTATTTCGGGATCTTCTGTGATATTTCGGTATTTTCTGTGGTATTTCGGGATTTTTTGTGGTATTCCGGAATAAATTCACCTGAATAAATTCCTGGAAACTTCGCGATTTTCTGAGGTACTCCGGGATAGATCCACCAATTTCGGGCTTTCCTGGATATTTCGGAATTTTCTGACGTATACTGGGATAACTCCACCAATTTCGGGATTTCCTGGATGTTTTGAGATATTTTGTGCTATTTCGGGATTAGTTCCCTAATTCCGGGATTTTCTGGCTGTTTCAAAGATTCTATGGTATTTCGGGATTTTCTGTGAAATTTCGGAATTTTCTGTAGAATTTCGGGATTTACTGTGGTATTCCGGAGAAAATACACCAATTTCGGGATTTCCTGAATATTTCGGGATTTTCTTAGGTATTCCGGAACAAATCCACCAATAGCGGCATTTCCTGGATGTTTCGGGATTTTCTGTGTTATTTCCGGATATATTAATTAATTAAGGGGTTTCCTGGAAACTTCGGGATTTTCTGTGGTACTTCGGGATAGATCCACCAATTTCGGGATTCCCTGGATGTTTCGGGATTTTCTGAGGTACTCCGGGATAGATCCACCAATTTCGGGATTTCCTGGATGTTTCGGGATTTTCTGACGTATTCCGGGATAATTCACCAATTTCGGAATTTCCTGGATGTTTCGGTATTTTCTATGGTCTTTCGGGATTAATTCCCTAATTTCGGGATTTTCTGGTTGTTTCAAGGATTCTATGGTATTTCGGGATTCTCTGTGATATTTCGGGATTTTCTGTGGTATTCCGGGATCTCTACTATTTGTGTGATTTCCTGAATATTTCGGGATTTTCTTAGGTATTCCGGAATAAATCCACCAATACCGGCATTTCCTGTATGTTTCGGGATTTACTGTGTTATTTCCGGATATATTAATTAATTCAGGGGTTTCCTGGAAACTTCGGGATTTTCTGTGGTACTTCGGGATAGATCCACCAATTTCGGGATTCCCTGGATGTTTCGGTATTGTCTGTGGTATTTCGGGATAAATTCGCTAATTTCGGATTTTTCTGGTTGTTTCAAGATTTCTATGGTATTTCGGGATTTTCTGTATTATTTGGGGATATTCTGTGGAATTTCGAAATTTTCTGTGGTATTCCGGGAACTCCACTAAATGTTCTATTTCCTGGATGTTTCGGGATTTTCCGAGGTATTCCGGAATAAATCCACCAATTGCGGCATTTCCTGGGTGTTTCGGGATATTTTGTGTTATTTCCGGATATATTAATTAATTCAGGGGTTTCCTGGAAATTTCGGGATTTTCTGAGTTATTCCGGAACAAATACACCGATTTCGGGATTTCCTGGATATTTCGGGATTTTTTGAGGTACTCCGGGATAGATCCACCAATTTCGGGATCCCCTGGATGTTTCGTGATTTTTTGACGTACTCTGTGATAACTCTACCAATTTCGGGATTTCCTGGATGTTTTGAGATTTTCTGTGGTATTTCGGGATAAATTCCCCAATTTCGGGATTTTCTGGTTGTTTCGAGACTTTCTATGGTATTTCGGGATTTGCTGTGGTATTTAGGGAATTTTTTATGTATTCGAGATTCTTTTCGAATTTCGAGATTTTTTAATATTTCAGTAATTTTTGAGGTATGCCTGGATATCTTTACTAATTTTGGGAATTGCTGGATGTGTCGGAATAGCTTCACTAATTACGGGATTTCCTCGATATTTCGGGATTTTCTGAGGTACGCCGGGATAACTGCACTAATTTTGGAATTTCCTGGATATTTCGGGAATTTGTGAGTTATTTCGGGATACTTCACTAATTACGGGATTTCCTCGACATTTCGGGAATTTTTGAGTTATTCTGGGATATAGCTCCTCTTATTTCGGGATTTTCTAAATATTTCGATATTTTTGAATTATGCCGGGATAAATGTACCAATTTTGGGATTTAGTGGATACTTCGGAAAGTTCTGAGTTATTTTGGGATAACTTTACTAATTATAAGATTTCCTGGATATTTGGGGAATTTTTTATATATTCCGGGATAACTCCACCAATTTCGAGATTTTCTTAATATTTCGGTCATTTTTGAGGTATGCCGGGATTCTTCACTAATTTTGGGATTTCCTGGATATGTCGACACTGTCGAAAAAATCCAGATGGATTTCCAACTGGATTTCCAGGTGCATTTCGACCTGGATTCAGCTGGATTCCACCTGGACTAGACTGGATTTTGAGCCTCGATTTCCAGGTGGAATCCAGGTGGATTTTCAAGCTAGATTTCGAGGTGGATTGGCATGGATATCCAGGTGGATTCGCCTCGATTTCCAGTTCGATTTGCATGGATTACCAGGTGGATTGGCATGGATTTCCAGATCGATTGGCATGGATTTCCAGGTGGATGGGCATGGATTTCCAGGTGGATTGGCATGGATTTCTAGATCGATTGGCATGGATTTCCAGGTGGATTCGCCTCGATTTCCAGTTCGATTTGCATGGGTTTCCCTTTTCCATTTTGCATGGATTTCCAGGTGGATTGGCATGGATTTCCAGATCGATTGGCATGGATTTCCAGGTGGATTCGCCTCGATTTCCAGTTCGATTTGCATGGATTTCCAGGTGGATTCGCCTCGATTTCCAGTTCGATTTGCATGGATTACCAGGTGGATTGGCATGGATTTCCAGGTCGATTGGCATGGATTTCCAGGTGGATGGGCATGGATATCCAGGTGGATTGGCATGGATTTCCATGTGGATTGGCACGGATATCCAGGTGGATTAACATGGATTTCCAGGTGGATTAGCATGGATTTCCAAGTGGATTGGCATGGATTTCCAGGTGGATTGACATGGATTTCCAGGTGGATAGGTATGGATATCCAGGTGGATAGGCATGGATTTCCAGGTGGATAGGTATGGATATCCAGGTGGATAGGCATGGATTTCCAGGTGGATTGGCATGGATTTCCAGGTGGATATTCATGGATTTTTTGGGTCAATTGGCACATTTATTAGTGTGTAGTAAAGTTTAGTTTTCTTAGTTGATTTTGTTTATATATTAGTAAAAAGGTCTTCAGTATGTCCAAATTAAAAATCCAATACCATTCAGTATGTCCAAAATGTAAAACATATATTAGTATATTTAATATAAGTCATCACCGAATCTTTTGTACCGTTTGTGAAGAATATGTGAATTTAAAAGATCCTTGTTACCGCGACTTTTACGTAACATTAGATGTAAAAAATCAGCTTAGATACCTCATAGAAGATGATGCAGAATTTTACACCAATGTAATGCATCGCAGAGAAGCAGCAGACGGATCACTATTTAAGAACATATACGATGGAGTAAAATATCAAGAATTTATAGAGTCGTTACCTGCTGAGCATAAGGAATCGTATGGAACACTTATGTTTAATAGCGATGGTTCACCCATATTTAAAAGCTCAAAATTTTCTGTATGACCGTTCAACTTGTCTTAAATGAGATACCAGTTCACTTACGTAATGAAAGCCCCATAACATACGCTTTATGGTTTGTTCATAATAAACCTAACATGACTTATTTTTTACGTTCTTTTGTTGCGGATATGAATACTTTAGCAGACCTCGAAATACCCTGCCAGCTAAACAATGAAATAAAGGGTGTTCATTTATATTGTGTGTTCTCTTGTGTTGACTCTGTATCTCGAGCACCGATGCACGGCATTAATCAGTATAATGGATATTACGGATGTAACTGGTGCCTTCATCCGGGAGAAGTCGTTCATCATGAAAGAGGGTCTATAATAAAATATGTATTGCTTGATTATGTTCCTGCTAGGAGAACTTATGAAGAAACTTTACAATATATGCAACAAGCAGTTGATGCACGTGCACCAATTTATGGTGTAAAGAAAGCAGCAGCACTAATAAATCTACAAAAATTTAATATTGTTGACGGCTTTGTTCCGGATCCCATGCATTGCATAGACATAGGAATAGCTAAACAGTTTACAGACTACTGGTTCAAATCTTCCGGCAAGCCTTACAGCATTTCAAATATATATATGGATAACATTAATGAAAATATTACGCAATTTAAGGTACCACAGCAGCTTGCCAGACTATCACGCTCAATATATGATCGTAATTGGTGGAAAGCAAAAGAGTGGGTAAATTATGTTTTATTTTACAGTATTGTAACATTAGCTGAAGTACCAAATTTTGACAAATTTTTACGACATTGGGCTCTTTTAGTGGAAGGCTATTATCTACTTTTAAAAGAATCAATTACACAATTAGAATTGCAACGCGCTGACAATCTTTTAAAAAAATTTGTAGCTATGACTGAGGTTCATTATGGACCAGATGCGATGACTTTTAATGTCCATCAGCTAACTCATTTTGCAGATTGGGGACCATTATGGGTACATTACGGTTACCCATTTGAATCTGGAAATGGTAAAATCGTGTCAAAAGTCCATGCAGCAAAAGGCGTATTAAGTCAGATTTGTAGAAGCCTTACCATAGAAGAAAGTGTTGTAATACTGGAAAAACATGTTCGACAAAAAGAATATTCTCCTGTTATTGTTAAAATATTGTTTACTGTTAAAAACCACCAAATATGGAGAATGCCGATATTTTGGAAAGCCAGTAAGAGCAAACAAGCATATATTGCAGCAATTGCAATTGTCAGAAGAAGATGTAGAGGCTTATAAAAAAATAGTTAAAGATAAATGTTTGTTTAATAATTCAAAAAAAGCAAATAAAAGATCAGACAATTTATATGTGCTAACATTCGAAGGTGATTTCATACAAGTAGAACAATTTCTTGTAGATAACAATGAAAACGAATATACAGTATGTAAAAAGTTGATAACAGAGAACTGTATAACCAATGAATCGTTGAACATTAAAAAAATTATTACAACAGAGCCTGAACTAATAGTTATTAATACTAATCAAATTAAAAATATTTGTATTTTAATGACAGTAAATGAAAAACAGTATATATGTCCCATACCTCATAGGTACTGGCAAACTTAAGTATTAAAAGATAATAATAATATTTCAAAATAAAATTTATCGGGCTTTGCGAACCAATATGCTTTATTAAGCATTTGATAATAATAATATATGTTATAAAATAAAAAATTATTTTCTACACAAATGTGTACTGCCGTTTCTTTCTTACGATGAAAAACATCATCATCATATATCTATCATCAATAACACAAAATTAAACAATTATTACAGAATAATTAATGGTATATTTAATTTTAATTAATGCTAACTTCTTCTGCTATTGAATAAATGATTATAAAATCATAAAATAACGCCTACAATAGTAATTAAAGAAAAGAAAGAAACATATACTTAATTCCGAGAAATGTAAATAGTGTAATTTCGAATGAAGTACTTAATGACATCTGCCAACATTATGTTTAATATAATACGCACTAAACTTACTGAAATTTAAATTAATCTCCAAAATGTAAAAGTGTAGTAATTACCAAAAACACTACAAAAGATTAAAATTGTCAAATATACATTTGAAGGAAAGAAGTTATAATCAGGGTACGTACATAAAAATACTTATACTAATAGTGTTATTAAACAATTACAATTTTCCATACCCCATTTTTATGTATAATATGTACACCTTTTTACTAATATATAAACAAAATCAACTAAGAAAACTAAACTTTACTACACACTAATAAATGTGCCAATTGACCCACAAATCCATGCATATCCACCTGGAAATCCATGCCAATCCACCTGGAAATCCATGCCAATCCACCTGGATATCCATACCAATCCACCTGGAAATTCATGCCAATCGACCTGGATATCCATGCCAATCCACCTGGAAATCCATGTTAATCCACCTGGAAATCCATGCCAATCCACCTGGAAATCCATGCCAATCCACCTGGAAATCCATGTTAATCCACCTGGAAATCCATGTTAATCCACCTGGAAATCGATGCAAATCCACCTGGAAATCCATGCCAATCCACCTGGATATCCATGCCAATCCACCTGGAAATCCATGTTAATCCACCTGGAAATCCATGCCAATCCACCTGGATATCCATGCCCATCCACCTGGAAATCCATGCCAATCGATCTGGAAATCCATGCCAGTCCACCTGGAAATCCATGCAAATCAAACTGGAAATCGAGGCGAATCCACTTGAAAATCCATGCAAATCGAACTGGAAATCGAGGCGAATCCACCTGGAAATCCATGCCAATCCACCTGGATATCCATGCCCATCCACCTGGAAATCCATGCCAATCGATCTGGAAATCCATGCCAGTCCACCTGGAAATCCATGCAAATCAAACTGGAAATCGAGGCGAATCCACTTGAAAATCCATGCAAATCGAACTGGAAATCGAGGCGAATCCACCTGGAAATCCATGCCAATCCACCTGGATATCCATACCAATCCACCTGGAAATTCATGCCAATCGACCTGGATATCCATGCCAATCCACCTGGAAATCCATGTTAATCCACCTGGAAATCCATGCCAATCCACCTGGAAATCCATGCCAATCCACCTGGAAATCCATGTTAATCCACCTGGAAATCCATGTTAATCCACCTGGAAATCGATGCAAATCCACCTGGAAATCCATGCCAATCCACCTGGATATCCATGCCAATCCACCTGGAAATCCATGTTAATCCACCTGGAAATCCATGCCAATCCACCTGGATATCCATGCCCATCCACCTGGAAATCCATGCCAATCGATCTGGAAATCCATGCCAGTCCACCTGGAAATCCATGCAAATCAAACTGGAAATCGAGGCGAATCCACTTGAAAATCCATGCAAATCGAACTGGAAATCGAGGCGAATCCACCTGGAAATCCATGCAAATCGAACTGGAAATCCATGCTAATCGAACTGGAAATCGAGGCGAATCCACCTGGATATCCATGCCAATCCACCTCGAAATCTAGCTTGAAAATCCACCTGGATTCCACCTGGAAATCGAGGCTTAAATCCAGTCTAATCCAGGTGGAATCCAGCTGAATCCAGGTCGAAATCCAGCTGGAAATCCATCTGGATTTTTACGACAGGGGATATAACTTAACTAATTACGGGAATTCCTCGATATTTCTGGAATTTCTGAGGTATGCCAGGATAGCTTCACTTATTTTGGGATTTCCTGGATATTTCGAGAATTTGTTAGTTATTTCGGGATACTTCACTAATTATAGGATTTTCACGACATTTCGGGAATTTTTTAGGTATTCCGGTATAACTTCACTGTTGTCGGGATTTTCTAAATATTTCGATAATTTCTAAGGTATGCCGGGTCAACCTCACTAATTTTGGGATTTATTGGATACTTGGGAGTTTCAGAGTTATTTCGGGATAACTTCACTTATTACGGGATTTCCTGGTTATTTCGAGATAACTTCACTAATTACGGGATTTCCTCGATATATCGGGAATTTCTGAATTATGCCGGGATACTTCACTAATTATGGGATTTCCTGGATATGTCGGTATAGCTTAACTAATTACGGGAATTCCTCGATATTTTGGGAATTTCTGAGGTATGCCGGGATAGCTTCACTTATTTTGGGATTTCCTGGATATTTCGAGAATTGGTTAGTTATTTCGGGATACTTCACTAATTACAGCATTTTCACGATATTTCGGGAATTTTTTAGGTATTCCGGGATAACTCCACTGATTTCGGGATTTTCTAAATATTTCGATAATTTCTGAGGTATGCCGGGTCAACCTCACTAATTTTGGGATTTATTGGATACTTGGGAGTTTCAGAGTTATTTCGGGATAACTTCACTAATTACGGGATTTCCTGGATATTTCGAGATAACTTCACTAATTACGGGATTTCCTCGATATATCGGGAATTTCTGAATTATGCCGGGATACTTCACTAATTATGGGATTTCCTGGATATTTCGGGAATTTGTGAGTTATTTCGGGATAACTTTACTACTTACAGGATATACTGGATATTTCGGGAATTTGTGAGGAATTTCGGGATAACTCCACTAGTTACGGTATTTACCTGGATATTCGAGAATTGCTGAGGTATTCAGGGATAACCCAACTAATTTCGGGATAAAATTTTAAAAAAGTGTATAAGCACTTTTGCCAGTACTCCAATTTTTGTATGTTTTCGTACCAAATTAAATGATTATATTAGGAACATACCTATAAGTAATAGTATAAGTAATTAATAATAAACTAGCCAAAATGCTCGCTTCGCTCGCAGTTAAATAGTATTGTTAACATGATCAAGGTGCGCGGTAGCGCAACCAACGCAAGTATAATGCGCGCTAGCATCTATTAGACATCTAACTGCACCTGCGGTTTTTTTAATATGTTATTTACGTAACTTTTTATATCATATATTATTTCTTTTTTAATATTTTTTCAGTTTATTAAGTTTTCGATAAATTATTTAGTAATACTTTCAATAAAACTTCATGTAAATATCTGAGATGTCAAATTCTTTTACTCGGCTATGTATTTTTCGATATCTTTTTCGTCTCCTATATATATATGACTACTCGAAAAAGTTGAGACAGAGCTATAGGGGAAAACGAAGGAGTGAGTGAGACACGCGTGATCTAGTTATTTTTTCATTATTATCTTAAACGGTCATCTTTATCTTAAACGGTCATCTTTTATCTTACACGGTCGTCAATCATCTAATTTGCCGAGAAGCGTGCGCGTACAGAACCTGTCAGTGACAATTATTGGTTATGTTTAATGTTGATAATTTTAATTCTTGGGTTTGGACTACAGTTTTCACAGGTATGAAGCTTCACAGAAAATGTTTATTAATTAGTTTGAATAAATTATTTTAGAGAAGTTAAAAATATTATTATTTGTTAATAAAATTATTTATTTAACAATTTAGATTTGGAGCCCAGTCGTCAAACATATCAAGCAATATTGAAACAACAAATCACTTCTTCTGCAAAAATGTTTAGGAAAATGCCTGAATTTTACCAATACAGAAAACACATTCTTTAATTACTAGTAGTATGGTACATTTAGTAGACAATAGTTAGATGTAAGAGGACCTAGTGTTAAAGAAACAGAAAAATTTTTATCTACCAAAAAAATCAGGAGAAAAAATAATGATTTTTTGCTGTGTTGTAAAATATAACACCATAAATAATTGTTTATTTATACATAAAAAACATTTTTTTGTCCAGAAAATAAGCCATTTTAAACGTTTTTGAAAAAGTATGTATGTGTGTATGTATGTGTGTAGTCAAGTTAATAGAATAACTCAGCCAATTTTGAACCAATTTGGCTCAAATTTTTATGATATCTTCTACATAAATAGAGAAGTAAACGTTGCTATTTTGGACCAAATTGGTCGAATAGATATTAAACGGTAGCACTTTTTAACATGACGCTAAAACGTTTTTCTACGACATTATATATATATTAAAAAAATTAAATAATCTAAAATATAGATATAGAAAATGTTTAAAAATAAATTTTTATGTACAATTAAATACTGGCAAGTTAAACGCATTGAAGTGTCAAAATAGTGCAAAAAAAAACGTTTTTTCTACTTTATAAAGACAAATATTAATTGCACTGTAAAGTTTAAATGTAAAAAATCTTTATCTTAATAAGATGAAATTTTTTTGTATACAACACTTTATGCTTAGATGAATAATTTCAAAGTTTAGTACAAAAAAAACAGTCGGAGAAGCCTAAAATGTACAATAAAAGAAGCTTTCAGATATTAACTAAATAAATGTTGATTTCACGTAGAAATTGAAAATGTAAGAAATGTTCATCACATTAAGTGAAAACTTTTTTCTATTAATATTTCTTCCTCACATTGATATTTTTCCTTATAAATGAAAAAAAATGATTAAAAAAGCGTAAAATGTACAAAAAAGACGGTTTTAGACCTTATCTAAATAAATATCGATTATACGTACAAAATCTTAAGGTAAGAAATGTTTATCACAAAAAAAAAAACTTTCGTTTACCTTCTAATTGTTTTTGAAAATGTAATATATGCTCGTACGTACGTAGTATTATCCTAGTTTATAAGAATAAATAAAAGACACTTCCTTGATGGAAGTTTGAAATGTAGAAAATAATTTTTATTTTAGACAATAGATACAATTTCTGTTTATTTGAATACCAAATATCTTATTAAGATATATACTTTATAGAAAATAATGTAATTTTTATCGAATCAATTCTATAATAAAATTTAAATATAAGTATTTATTTTTATTTAATTTATTTACTATTCAAAAAACTAATCTCACGTCTTTTATTAGACAACATTTACTCACTTGGAAATGTTTACGAAATAGTTTAATTGCAAATAAGATATCATGAATTTTTAACTCTAGACTCAAAAACCGGTAGCACACATAATTAAACAGATTGCAAATAGATACTACACATTTATCATATAAATTTACTAAAATTTACAGATGAAGATATATTATTTTATTTATTTTAATTACATACATTGATTGAAATTTATTTGATTATATAACCTTAAGACTGCTATGGCAACAAAAAATAGATTGGTAAATAAAATTTAAGACATTTATTTCTTATTATGTATAGCGCAAAATACTTGACAATTTTATTTTGATTTCAGTACTTTCAATTGTAGTATATATTATTTTTTTTTTTTTTTTTTTTTAATATTTTTTCAGTTTATTAAGTTTTCGATAAATTATTTAGTATACTTTCAATAAAACTTCATGTAAATATCTGAGATGTCAAATTCTTTTACTCGGCTATGTATTTTTCGATATCTTTTTCGTCTCCTATATATATATGACTACTCGAAAAAGTTGAGACAGAGCTATAGGGGAAAACGAAGGAGTGAGTGAGACACGCGTGATCTAGTTATTTTTTCATTATTATCTTAAACGGTCATCTTTTATCTTAAACGGTCATCTTTTATCTTACACGGTCGTCAATCATCTAATTTGCCGAGAAGCGTGCGCGTAACAGAACCTGTCAGTGACAATTATTGGTTATGTTTAATGTTGATAATTTTAATTCTTGGGTTTGGACTACAGTTTTCACAGGTATGAAAGCTTCACAGAAATGTTTATTAATTATTTGAATAAATTATTTTAGAGAAGTTAAAAATATTATTATTTGTTAATAAAATTATTTATTTAACAATTTAGATTTTGGAGCCCAGTCGTCAAACATATCAAGCAATATTGAAACAACAAATCACTTCTGCAAAAATGTTTAGGAAAATGCCTGAAATTTTACCAATACAGAAACACATTCATTTAATTACTAGTAGTATGGTACATTTAGTAGACAATAGTTAGATTTAAGAGGACCTAGTGTTAAAGAAACAGAAAAATTTTTATCTACCAAAAAAATCAGGAGAAAAATAATGATTTTTTGCTGTGTTGTAAAATATAACACCATAAATAATTGTTTATTTATACATAAAAACATTTTTTGTCCAGAAAATAAGCCATTTTAAACGTTTTTGAAAAAGTATGTATGTGTGTATGTATGTGTGTAGTCAAGTTAATAGAATAACTCAGCCAATTTTGAACCAATTTGGCTCAAATTTTTATGATATCTTCTACATAAATAGAGAAGTAAACGTTGCTATTTTGGACCAAATTGGTCGAATAGATATTAAACGGTAGCACTTTTTAACATGACGCTAAAACGTTTTTCTACGACATTATATATATATTAAAAAAATTAAATAATCTAAAATATAGATATAGAAAATGTTTAAAAATAAATTTTTATGTACAATTAAATACTGGCAAGTTAAACGCATTGAAGTGTCAAAATAGTGCAAAAAAACGTTTTTTCTACTTTATAAAGACAAATATTAATTGCACTGTAAAAGTTTAAATGTAAAAAATCTTTATCTTAATAAGATGAAATTTTTTTGTATACAACACTTTATGCTTAGATGAATAATTTCAAAGTTTAGTACAAAAAAACAGTCGGAGAAGCCTAAAATGTACAATAAAAGAAGCTTTCAGATATTAACTAAATAAATGTTGATTTCACGTAGAAATTTGAAATGTAAGAAATGTTCATCACATTAAGTGAAAACTTTTTTCTATTAAATATTTCTTCCTCACATTGATATTTTTCCTTATAAATGAAAAAAAATGATTAAAAAAGCGTAAAATGTACAAAAAAGACGGTTTTAGACCTTATCTAAATAAATATCGATTATACGTACAAATCTTAAAGGTAAGAAATGTTTATCACAAAAAAAAACTTTCGTTTACCTTCTAATTGTTTTTGAAAATGTATATATGCTCGTACGTACGTAGTATTATCCTAGTTTATAAGAATAAATAAAAGACACTTCCTTGATGGAAGTTTGAAATGTAGAAATAATTTTTTATTTTAGACAATAGATACAATTTCTGTTTATTTGAATACCAAATATCTTATTAAGATATATACTTTATAGAAAATAATGTAATTTTTATCGAATCAATTCTATAATAAAATTTAAATATAAGTATTTATTTTTATTTAATTTATTTACTATTCAAAAAACTAATCTCACGTCTTTTATTAGACAACATTTACTCACTTGGAAATGTTTACGAAATAAGTTTTAATTGCAAATAAGATATCATGAATTTTTAACTCTAGACTCAAAAACCGTTAGCACACATAATTAAACAGATTGCAAATAAATACTACACATTTATCATATAAATTTTACTAAAATTTTACAGATGAAGATATATTATTTTATTTATTTAATTACATACATTGATTGAAATTTATTTGATTATATAACCTTAAGACTGCTATGGCACAAAAAATAGATTGGTAAATAAAATTTAAGACATTTATTTCTTATTATGTATAGCGCAAAATACTTGACAATTTTATTTTGATTTCAGTACTTTCAATTGTAGTAACTTTTTGCGAATACTGTGATTATGGTTTGATCTTATTCTTAATAATTAAAGTTAAATATTAGATTTACAATGTGGTACAAAATACTTGTCGGTTATTCCGCTTCATTTCAGTGCTTTCTATTCAAACAACTTCTTAATAACAATTTATCTACTTTTTAATATCAAATTTTAAGTTGTTGAACATTTGAAGTTTTTCTAAGTAGAAAAAAAGATAGAAGCAAGAAATGAAAATATTTATTTTATCAGTTAACAACTATCATTATACTTGCGTATTCTCACACCTTCGTGGAAGGTGTTATTTCAAAATACTTTCTATTCATAAAACTTGATATTAGAAATTTAATATAATAAATGATAACTTGGTCACCAAGATGGCGGGGAGCGGATTGCAACCGCAAACGATCCCTCCTGATATACCTTTTAAATGTCATCCTAGTAAACTAAATACAACTGTATTTGTGTTCTATGTGGAAGTGTATTTCACAAAAGTGACTTTAATAAAAAAAATAATGTTAAATATGTGACAAGTGTTATGGTTATCTGTGATGAACATAAGGAACTGGATCTTGATTCAATAACAAGTGATGATCCTAGTGTAATATTATACTCTTTAAAAAATGAGCTCCAAAAAAAAGACAGAATAATTGAGAATTTAAAAAAAAGTTATGTGAACTTAAAAGGTGAATATGAAAAATTAAACAATAAATATGAAGGAATTTTAACCGAAAATAGAAAGTCCGTGAGTGATACTGATTTTGATGATGAATTACAAGCGCAATCTTTAAAACAGAAAATACACTATTAAAGGAACTCAATATAGCTTTAAATGATAAAAATAAATTACTAGAAGAAATGCTGGCAAAGGAAAAGGAGACTCCGAAGGCGTACAAGAAAACATATGCCGAAGCCACGTCAATGTTCCACGCGAATAGTAATATAATACCGCAACCTAAAAGTATTCCTAAAATCGTGATCAAAAGGAAAAACAAGGAAGACAAATCTAATATGAAAGATAAAGTACTACATTATCTAACCAAAGATAAGTCAATACAAACTAAAAATATAAATTTAAGGAACAAAGATGAGATTACTATTAACTGCATGAACGCTGAAAGTGCTAAAAATGCAGAAAAATTACTAGATGCAAAATTATCTAAACATTATAAAATTGAAAAAGAACAACTAAAAAAACCGATAATAAAGATAATTGGAATTGATAACATATTTCAAATGGACCAAACTGAGCTTGAAATTGATATCAATAACAGAAATTTTTCTAAAATTGAAACGAAAGGAAAGATAATTCACGCCTCGCAAAATAAATTTAATGGAAAAACTTCAGTAATTATGGAAGTTTCAGCAGAAATTCATAAACATATTAAAGAGAATAAAGATAGATTATTTATTGGTTTCCAGAACTGTAAGGTATTTGATATATTGAATGTAATACCGTGTTATAACTGTGGAAGATTTGGGCATAATGGTAATAAGTGCAGAAATGAAAAAATTTGTTTAAAATGCGGAGGATCACATGTCACTAGACTCTGTGACGTAGCGAACCATGTGTGTTGCGCAAACTGCAAGTTTGCAAACGACAAGTATGCGATTATACGTACCAATCTTAAAGGTAAGAAATGTTTATCACAAAAAAAAAACTTTCGTTTACCTTCTAATTGTTTTTGAAAATGTATATATGCTCGTACGTACGTAGTATTATCCTAGTTTATAAGAATAAATAAAAGACACTTCCTTGATGGAAGTTTGAAATGTAGAAATAATTTTTTATTTTAGACAATAGATACAATTTCTGTTTATTTGAATACCAAATATCTTATTAAGATATATACTTTATAGAAAATAATGTAATTTTTATCGAATCAATTCTATAATAAATTTAAATATAAGTATTTATTTTTATTTAATTTATTTACTATTCAAAAAACTAATCTCACGTCTTTTATTAGACAACATTTACTCACTTGGAAATGTTTACGAAATAAGTTTTAATTGCAAATAAGATATCATGAATTTTTAACTCTAGACTCAAAAACCGTTAGCACACATAATTAAACAGATTGCAAATAAATACTACACATTTATCATATAAATTTTACTAAAATTTTACAGATGAAGATATATTATTTTATTTATTTTAATTACATACATTGATTGAAATTTATTTGATTATATAACCTTAAGACTGCTATGGCACAAAAAATAGATTGGTAAATAAAATTTAAGACATTTATTTCTTATTATGTATAGCGCAAAATACTTGACAATTTTATTTTGATTTCAGTACTTTCAATTGTAGTAACTTTTTGCGAATACTGTGATTATGGTTTGATCTTATTCTTAATAATTAAAGTTAAATATTAGATTTACAATGTGGTACAAAATACTTGTCGGTTATTCCGCTTCATTTCAGTGCTTTCTATTCAAACAACTTCTTAATAACAATTTATCTACTTTTTAATATCAAATTTTAAGTTGTTGAACATTTGAAGTTTTTCTAAGTAGAAAAAAAGATAGAAGCAAGAAATGAAAATATTTATTTTATCAGTTAACAACTATCATTATACTTGCGTATTCTCACACCTTCGTGGAAGGTGTTATTTCAAAATACTTTCTATTCATAAAACTTGATATTAGAAATTTAATATAATAAATGATAACTTGGTCACCAAGATGGCGGGGAGCGGATTGCAACCGCAAACGATCCCTCCTGATATACCTTTTAAATGTCATCCTAGTAAACTAAATACAACTGTATTTTGTGTTCTATGTGGAAGTGTATTTCACAAAAGTGACTTTAATAAAAAAAATAATGTTAAATATGTGACAAGTGTTATGGTTATCTGTGATGAACATAAGGAACTGGATCTTGATTCAATAACAAGTGATGATCCTAGTGTAATATTATACTCTTTAAAAATGAGCTCCAAAAAAAAGACAGAATAATTGAGAATTTAAAAAAAAGTTATGTGAACTTAAAAGGTGAATATGAAAAATTAAACAATAAATATGAAGGAATTTTAACCGAAAATAGAAAGTCCGTGAGTGATACTGATTTTGATGATGAATTACAAGCGCAATCTTTAAAAACAGAAAATACACTATTAAAGGAACTCAATATAGCTTTAAATGATAAAAATAAATTACTAGAAGAAATGCTGGCAAAGGAAAAGGAGACTCCGAAGGCGTACAAGAAAACATATGCCGAAGCCACGTCAATGTTCCACGCGAATAGTAATATAATACCGCAACCTAAAAGTATTCCTAAAATCGTGATCAAAAGGAAAAACAAGGAAGACAAATCTAATATGAAAGATAAAGTACTACATTATCTAACCAAAGATAAGTCAATACAAACTAAAAATATAAATTTAAGGAACAAAGATGAGATTACTATTAACTGCATGAACGCTGAAAGTGCTAAAAATGCAGAAAAATTACTAGATGCAAAATTATCTAAACATTATAAAATTGAAAAAGAACAACTAAAAAAACCGATAATAAAGATAATTGGAATTGATAACATATTTCAAATGGACCAAACTGAGCTTGAAATTGATATCAATAACAGAAATTTTTCTAAAATTGAAACGAAAGGAAAGATAATTCACGCCTCGCAAAATAAATTTAATGGAAAAACTTCAGTAATTATGGAAGTTTCAGCAGAAATTCATAAACATATTAAAGAGAATAAAGATAGATTATTTATTGGTTTCCAGAACTGTAAGGTATTTGATATATTGAATGTAATACCGTGTTATAACTGTGGAAGATTTGGGCATAATGGTAATAAGTGCAGAAATGAAAAAATTTGTTTAAAATGCGGAGGATCACATGTCACTAGACTCTGTGACGTAGCGAACCATGTGTGTTGCGCAAACTGCAAGTTTGCAAACGACAAGTATGGTACGAAATGTAACACCAATCATGTAGTAACGGATAGTGACAACTGTGAAGTATTGAAAACGAGAATAAAGAAAACTATCAATTCAACGGACTACGTAATTAAACCCAGCTTACCGCGTTACCTCGGTAAAGTAGATTTCATTAAAAAAAATCATCAACAAGTGGTAACTACTCTCACTAAGACGAGACTACAGAGAAGTACTGATACAATTTCAACGGCATCTCGATTAAATAGTTTAGCTGATTCACCGTAATATGGAAAATCATTTTAGTAGTAATATCTTTAATAACTTTAATATAAACGAAAAAATTGTACATAGCATACAAGCTTTTAATGGGGAATTAAAATTGAATGATAATTTAGTTTTGAGCGTAAATATTAGAAGCATAAATGCCAATCTAGCCATTTTAGAAAGCCTAATTGAAAGCTTGGATGTGAAACCTTTGATCATTGTATGCTCAGAAACATGGAATGTTGAAAAACCTCAACTTTACAATATACCTGGATATAAAATTTATTACAATAATAGCAAATTAAATAAAAATGATGGAGTCATTATGTATATCAAAAACGATATACCTGAGACAACAGAGACATTGGTAATTGGAAGGCTGAGTATTTTAAACTCTAAAATAATATTGAATAATAATGCAACTCTGGTAATATCTGCGCTGTACAGATCACATGATATGACTAAAACAGAATTTATACATAATATGAATAGTTTCCTTAATACAAATAAGTCATATAAACATCACCTAATAATAGGTGATTTTAATATTGACTTTGCAAATAATAACGTAGTTACCCAAGAATTACTAAACAATTTACTAGAGAAAGCATATTTACCAAGTTTTACTGGCGTAACTAGACCTTTCGATGATAACCCTGCAGAAGGGACATGCATTGACAACATTTTTATAAAAAATAATACTATAAAATTTAACGCATATACTTTAGCAAATACGTTCACGGACCACTATCCGTTGTTTGTGACATTTAATGAAATATTAACGTATAAAAAAAACACATCTAATTTGCATAAAATTGATTATAACAAGCTTGTGAATATAACAAAGTACTTGGACTGGAGAAGTGTTGTAAATGTAAGGGACCCAAATAATGCAATAGACATCCTAATTAAGAAGTTAAGTACGTGCATCGAAATGTCTAGTAAAGTGATAACCAATAATCGTGGTAATGAGTTAAAGCCTAGGAATAACTGGGTAACGAAAGCAATTTTAATGTCATGTAATAAAAAAGAAAAATTGTACAAGGCATGGAGAAATGATCCGAATAGTCAGGCGAAAAAAGTTAAATATAAGAACTATAACAAAATATTATGTAAAGTGATCAAGGAGGCTAAGATTAATTATGAGAAAAATAGGTTTATGATGAATAGTAGTAACCCCAGAAAACTTTGGAAGTTGATAAATTCTAAACTTGGCAAAAATGAAAGAAAAAACAATGTAGCAGAATATATACTGGATGAAAAGAATAAAAAGACATTCCTGAACACATAACTAATTGTTTTAACGATTTCTTCTGTCAAATTGGACCGAAGATCAGCGATAATATTAAAATTCCGCATGAAAGTAATACTTCAAAATTAAAATTTATCAACAAAACAATATTTATGAGTCCTACATCACCTGTAGAAATACAAGAAATCATAATAAACATGAAGGATAAAACTGGAAGAGTTGACAATATTAATGTCAAAACATTGAAAGCAATATCAATTCACATACTTGAACCTCTAAGTTATATTTTTAACCTATGTATCGAAAAAGCAACCTGGCCTGCAGCTTTGAAAAAAGCTGAAGTAATTCCAATACACAAGGCTGGAAGCAAATACAAACCTACTAATTATAGACCAATCTCACTGATCTCCAACATTGCAAAAATACTAGAGAAAATTATTCACCAGAGATTATATTATTTCATACAAAAGAATAATATATTAGCGGAAAACCAGTTTGGTGTTTCATGAAGAATAAAGGAACTAAAGATGCAATACATCAACTGACCAATAAAATTTATATCAATTTGGATAAAAGTAAACCTACTATTGCTACGTTCCTTGATTTGGCTAAGGCTTTTGATACAGTTAATCATAGTATTTTGTTAAACAAATTGTACTCGTACGGGATAAGAGGTTGCGCATATAAATTACTAAAAAGCTATCTAACAAATCGTAAACAATTGGTAAAAATAAATAACATTAAGAGTGAAGAAAGTGCAATTACTACGGGTGTACCTCAGGGGACAATATTGGGTCCTTTGCTTTTTTTGTTATACATTAATGATCTATTAGAAACTCTACCTAAAGACATGATATTCTCTTATGCTGATGACACCGTAATCATAGTGGAAGGTAAAACTTGGAAAGAAGCTGAAGAGGATATGAACAAACAACTTAAAACAGTCGATATCTGGTTGGCATGTAACAAATTATCTTTAAACATTAGTAAAACAGAATACATTACGTTTGGTAATTACAAGGATAGTGTTCCTAATAAAACGAATATTTACATAGATAATAAAGAAATAAAAAGAGTAGAACATTATAAATATCTCGGCTTAGTTTTAGATTTTAACATGAAATGGGACAAACACTTCGAACTTATAATAAATAAAACTAAATACTTATTATATGTTTTTACTAGATTTACAAGTTTCATGGACTCAAATAATCTCTTAACTTTGTACTATGCCCTTTTTCATAGTATAGCAACATATGGCATACTGGCATGGGGAGGTGCTTATAAAAATAGTTTAAATTTAATAAAGCAAACTCAAACAAGAATACTCAAAATAATTAGTAAAAATACATTTCTAACTTACAACTACCCATTAACTATTGAACAATCATTTTGCCTTGAAGCTGTTTTCTATCACTACTCAAATATGAGTATTATTTATACAGAAAGAAGTACTAAAACTAGGAATAAAAGTATTCCAATTCCTCAATTCACAAAAACAATTGGCAACAAAAATAACTACGTTACAGCTGTCAGAATTTTTAACCAACTACCTAACGAATTAAAAGTAATAAAGAATAGAATTAGTCTAAAAAATAAATTGAAGCACTGGATTAAAACAAATATATAGGCACAACTATGAATAATGTTAAAAAAATTGATTGCCAACAAATAAAACAACTATTACAAGAGAAGAATTTAATAGGTATACATGATACAATACGTAAGTTAAATAATAAAATTATCAGGGAGGCATATCCTACATTGGAGGTCCATGAGGGTGTTAATGCCTTACTTGATAAAATAATAATGGATATTAGAACTCTTACATGTGCAAAGGGAAATTGTATACTCCATTATAAACGATCGCATCGACGTATATCGGAATATAACTGGAAAAAAATGAAAAACTTACCGACAAAAATCAATCTGATAATTACTCACTTTGCAAATGTACTAATAAATCAAAGCGAAATGGAAAATCATAGTACACCTGGTATATTTGTAGAAAAAAACAAAAATCTACACGAAATTGTAGCGAATTGTGATTATTGTATTAATGCGCGACTAAAAGGGCTCAAACACACACATTTTGTAAAAGGGAATAATAATACAATGGAACATAAGAGTGAACCGGTAATGAACAAATATGCACCAATTGAGACTGTTTTCGCTAGGATTGATAACATGGCTGAAAAGAATAATATTAAAGCAATGAAGAGTAAAATAGTGGAAAATCCAAGAAGCGCAATAATGCAATCAAACAGTTATCGTATGACATATGGAGATCTTAATTATCTTGGATCGAATAAGGCAATATTTTATTTTTATAGAGGTATTCGTGGCACTCAAACTTTTACTAATTCCATGTATCCGTTAAAACAACAACCCAAATATAAGGACCTAGTAGTCATAGATGATATTGTCTTCACATCCTCGTGTAAATGTGATTCATCGAACCAGCATAAAGAAATGTTCCCACACTATAGAGTCACGTGCGCAGTTGGATTAACTTGTCCAGCCAGATTGAACAATATGGAAAGATTATTATACGCGAGAGACAGAAATGCGACTACACAGACCTTCACTACGGCAAGATCAATGCTTGTTAGATATTGGTAGAAATATTAAAGTTATTCAATTCATATTTCAAATAAATGTAGTAAATTAAGGACTTGATCCTGTTATTTTAGTAACAGACTGATACAAGTCTAATTTAATTTTTATACGTTATTATATTAAATATATACAGTTGTAAAATTTAAATTCTATAAACGGTTATTTATTTTCATAATTTAGGTTAAGTTAGTTTATAGTAAAGAGTTGGTTTTTGATTGTCTCATTGACCAACTCTAACTTAGTTTTAGTTACTTTAGTTTTAAGTCCGGATCAGCGTACAGAAAAACATTTTTTTTCTCTGCTGAATAATTGCGTACAGTCATTGTATAAAATTATGTAATGTATATGTTACTCTGGATGAATAAATAAATAAATAAATAAATAAGTTTTTTAAATACTTAAGATGAAAATGTAATTTCTGTAAGAGAATAGATTATATTAAACAGTTTCTAAAAATATATATAAAAGTTTTCACTTAATACATCGTGAACAAATCGTTAGATCGAGTTACGTTAATAAAAACTTGTAATGTAGTAACTAAATAATCACAGCTTGGGATTTCTTATATGGCAAGGCAGAAAGCTTTTCATTAAGATTATTAACCAACATATCAAAAAATCATTCTTTTTCTCCTGATTTTTTTGGTAGGTAAGAATTTTTCTGTAAAGTGTACTATAATTCTTTACCATCAAATTACATGTAATGTAATATTCAAAAAATTACTTTTTAAAAACTATTTAGTGAAATAATGTATAGTACTAGTAATTAAATAAATATTACAATTTTATAATTTGTTGGGATAAATCCGTAATAATTAATAGAAGAATGATCATTTTTACTATTTATATCATTAACAATTTTTGTTATTCCCAATAATTAATTCTAATATTATTATTTACATTAATACCTTAATAAAATATTACTTATGTCGACTGTAGTATAACTAAATTAATTAATATTTTTATCGGTCTTACAGTCACTTATATGGGCAATCAGATTGCCCCTACTTATAATCACCCCCGAAGAATCTATAAAAATAAAAATAAAAAATATAAAATATAAAAAATATAAAAACACTAACTAAACATAAAAACAAATTATTAATAAAGCAATCTGACTGCCCCCCTGCACCAAAAATCTACTAACCCCAAATATGATGTCCGACGTTTCGAGCTCGCTGCTGCTCCTCATCAGGGACTGAAATGAAAATCTATTCCACTCGATATTTAAACCCTCAAAAAAGCCTCCCCACTCCAAGGACCCACCCTAAATAAATTCACACCAATAATCTTAACTTAGCTTAGTTTATTGGTGTGAATTTATTTAGAGTGGGTCCTTGGAGTGGGGAGGCTTTTTTGAGGGTTTAAATATCGTGTGGAATAGATTTTCATTTCAGTCCCTGATGAGGAGCAGCAGCGAGCTCGAAACGTCGGACATCATATTTGGGGTTAGTAGATTTTTGGTGCAGGGGGGCAGTCAGATTGCTTTATTAATAATTTGTTTTTATGTTTAGTTAGTGTTTTTATATTTTTTATATTTTATATTTTTTATTTTTATTTTTATAGATTCTTCGGGGGTGATTATAAGTAGGGGCAATCTGATTGCCCATATAATTGACTGTAAGACCGATAAAAATATTAATTAATTTACATTAATACCTGATAAATTTTATATAATTCATAATAGATCGATTCATATTAATAAATTATTAATTATAACATTCCAATTAGAATTTAAAATACCACATGTACTAGGATGACAAATATTAGAAGTTCAAATAGAAATAACGATTTGTTTTTACAATTTTTGATATATTGTTTTGTTATATTATTTTTGATATATCGTTTACTTATATATATGGGGTATTCCACGTGAAGTGGTCCGATCAAAATTTTAAAATGCACCAAATTTTGGGTACACATTGCAAATGTTTTTCAGAATACAGAAAAAATTTTTTAGGTACTGGAATCTATTTGCTCAAAAGTTATTCTAACCTCAAAAAGTGAATTTTTTCCAGTTTTTTTCAACACCAGCTGGGTTTACCGCTATTTAACTCAAAATCTATCAACTTTAACTATAAAACATTATATATAACATTCGTTGCTAACTATGTCTAGAATTTATCCTTCTGGGTTAGAATTTCTAATTTCAAGGTTAATGTTATATAAACTACATGTCAATATTCAACTTAAAAATAGTGTAAGTGCGCCACAATTGATTTTTTTATCCAAAAGTCTAAAAAAAAGCTTGAAGCAATACCTTTCAAATGGTCTGTAGCATTTTTGGGGCCTTCAATTCTGTAAAAAGTTATGATAATTTAAAGAAACTCGAAATTTTTTTAAAAATTTAAATGCGAATTACCATGTTAATTTTTGTGAATTTTATGTCTTTCTTTAAATTGTCATAACTTTTTACAGAATTGAAGGCCCCAAAAATGCTACAGACCATTTGAAAGGTATTGCTTCAAGCTTTTTTTTAGACTTTTGGATAAAAAAATCAATTGTGGCGCACTTACACTATTTTTAAGTTGAATATTGACATGTAGTTTATATAACATTAACCTTGAAATTAGAAATTCTAACCCAGAAGGATAAATTCTAGACATAGTTAGCAACGAATGTTATATATAATGTTTTATAGTTAAAGTTGATAGATTTTGAGTTAAATAGCGGTAAACCCAGCTGGTGTTGAAAAAAACTGGAAAAAATTCACTTTTTGAGGTTAGAATAACTTTTGAGCAAATAGATTCCAGTACCTAAAAAATTTTTTCTGTATTCTGAAAAACATTTGCAATGTGTACCCAAAATTTGGTGCATTTTAAAATTTTGATCGGACCACTTCACGTGGAATACCCTATATATATATATATACTAGGGGGGCTTCGCCCCCCTGCACGCCTCGCGCGCCAACCCCCCCCCCCTTTCAAAATGAAATATATATATATAATATAAAGGAAATGTATATATTATAAATATATTATCATCATATCATATTATTATTAAATAGATTTCCACACCACCCTGGAGGTACTATTATGGCGCGTTGTGTTTTATACAAAAAATTTAGCATATTAAATTTAAAATAAATTTATAAATAAATGATTGCCAAAATTTTAGTATAATGAAGTAAAAATAAAAATTATAAAATAAAGATAGATGTGTATTAAAAACAACGAGGAAACCCATCGCCGTTAGCCATACACCACGTTATGTCAAAAAAATGATTTTAAACAAAATTCATAAATATAAACTTTAACTGCAAATTTTATATTATATGAATTTTTTTTAACTTATAATTTACATTATAATTAATAATTATAAATTTAATCAAAATTTAACTTACCTAAAATAGTAAATTTAAATTTTTAAACTGATCTAAATGATACTTCACCTCCTAGAATTAATTTATTTAATGGTAAAGGATCATCATCTAAAAGTTCTATATCCTCGATATTTTGTACTTTTAATATAATAAAATTTTCTTCTATAATAAATAAATTTTCGTATTAATTTGAGAACTATTTAAAATATTTTAGTTACTTTCAAATAATAACCTGTATCTTCTATTTCCCCAATAATTCGTAATTTGCACCCTCTTTTAAAATTTGAATTTCATTTATAATTATATCTATTTTATTTCTTCCGTTAGTTATGAAGCCCAAATATTTATTTTGATTATTGTTAACAAATTCATTTCTTAAATAACCTTCTGTTTCTAATAAATAAATATTTGTTTATGTAAATTATTATTTTATATAAATATACATTTTCTTATCACTTATATATCCATGCAATTTTGAAATTTCATTAAAGGTAATAACACTTAAATTTGATGTATTTCTTCGGATATCAAATTCTCCTGAATTAGTAATTTTTGAAAAGTTTTTCAAATGTAATTCATATTTCATATTTCCACTGTTAAAATTTGAGGGTTCCTTAGCCATTACTGTTTCTAAAAGAATTATCTACAAGAATACAATAATTTGGAATTATACTTAATTTTTAAATCATTGTATTTTATATCCATATTATATATTATATCTATAGAAAACTGTATGTTAGTATACTTGGTTTATGTTTATTTTATTTTCAAATAATTTTGCATCTCCATTTTAGGCATTACACTGAATTTTGGATCCGTCATTATTATTTAATACAAATTTAAAAATTTCATAACTTTTATCGGTATTTCTGGACGTAATTGTTTTTGTCTTATCTATTGATTCTACGTATCCAACAACCATTCTATACAAATAATTATTTTTAATTTAATTTTTATATTATATTACGTTAAACAAAGATAATACTTGTAATATTTGTATCATTTGATAAATACTTACACACTTTTATCACCAATATGAATTTTATTTTTTAAAAAATCATTATTTCATTACTATTAATTTGTTTTCTTTTGATTGACATGGCTATGTGAAAATAAAATCATTCGAAAATCTCTTTCCAGACGATATTTTCAATTTCATTTTGGTTTTCAGAGGTATTTTCAATATATAAATTATTTGGATTTATACACCGAGAAAGAGCTACATATAATTGACCATGAGAAAATAGAGGTCTACGATAATATATTCCTAAACTATCAAAACTTTGTCCTTGCGATTTATTTATTGTTATTGCAAATGCTAATATTACAGGAAATTGTTTTCGATGTAAAGTGAATGGTAATTTAGAAAATTCACCTGTGTCTAAAGTTATTCTTGGTATAAATGCAATTTCTCCCTTTTTATTTCCTGTTACAATCATAACTTTTATATTATATTTATATAACTCGATGATTTTTAAACGCGTCCCATTACACAAACCATCATTAATGTTTATATTTCTTATAAGTATTACAATCGCGCCTATTTTTAAAATTAATTTATGGTATGGTAGTCCTGGAAGCTTAAGAGAATTTAAATATTCTATTGGATAATTTAATTGCATACTTTCATCATTCTGATCTACACCTTTAGCAGTTGCATAATCAATACTTAAATAAATTTTTTCTTTTGAATGAATTTTGTTTAATACTTTTTTATTTAAATTATATATATCTTCATTATGACACGCTAATATAGCTTTATTTGATAGATCATTTGTGATTGTTATAATAGAACCATAAATTTTTTCGCAAATATCATCAGTTTTCCATGAATCTTTAATTTTTAATGAGGTTAGGTTTCCTTCACCGATTTGTAATAGAAATTTTGAAAAACTTTTATCACACGATCTCATATTTTTATTTAATTTTAAAACAGTGAATTTTGGCCATAAATTAGAATATTTTATAGATTCCTTTACTATTGAATTTCGGCAACCGTTTTTAATGACAGGTAAAATTTGTCTAAAATCACCTCCCAAAATTATTAATTTTCTTGCGAATGGAATTTTTTCATTTGAACAACAATCTCTTAAAGTTTTATCTACTATTTCTAATGCTTTTTTAGGTATCATAGATGCTTCATCCCAAATTATTATGTCACATTCTCGTAATTTTTTTTATCTGATTTTAATTTTAAAAAAGTCGTTTCTATATTTGACAAATCTAACGGTAATTTAAAAGTTCTGTGACTCGTCATACCTTCTGGTAGTAAAATTGATGCAATACCAGTCCAAGCCATAGATATAACATTTTTTCCTTGCCCTAAATAATAATAAATAATTGTTTTATAAAGAAAAGTTTTTCCTGTACCCCCAGGCCCGTCAATAAAAATCATGTTATTATTTGATTGTGTAATATAATTAAATATTTTATTTTGATCTTCATTAAGTTTATTTTTATGATCAATAAATAAATTCATATTTGCGTCTTTCATTAATTTTATAGCATTTAAATCTACTTCATTTTCATTATTAATAATTTCTGGTAATCCAAAATCGGAAATAGAAAGATTTTCTAAATTAAAAATTTTATTAACAGGTTTTAAAGCATTACATTCCTTATTTTCTTTGAAATCTTCACATAAATTTTTTTTAAAATTATCCCATATTTTACAAGCTGAAGATGAAGTATCAGCAATTAAAAACCACGAAAAAAATTTGTTCATCGGTTTCTACTAATCCCATGGCTATAGCTGCTTCTTTAAATGTTTTATATAAAATATTATCATTTGTTTTTAAGTCATTAAAAGATGTCACTCCTTTTTTATGATTTAGAATTATAATTTTAAATGAAATCTTTCTGTATCTTTATTACTAACATTACATAATCTACCTAAAGCATTAGAAAAAACTTTTCTTTTAACCCACGTTTTTGTTGTTGTATTAAATAAATAAAATTTTGGTATATTTGAATATTTTATATTTTTTGCATTATCATCACATAAATTTAATCGAAACCATGCAGTAAGAGTTGTATTATTATTCTTTTCTAATGCTTCTTTTTCTTTATTTTCCTCAAAAATAATTTGCTGTTGATTTTCCGTATACACTGCTAATCTAATTACTGTATGAGATCTTCCAGAAAGTGGTAATTCTTCAATTCTCCAAGCGGTTTCCATAGGACTTATATACCGCGCATCAATATAATCAGTAATTTCATCAAATATTTCATCTTTTTTTTTTTGTAAACCTATGTATGCTCTATCAGAACCTTTAAGTATATATTTATACAAATATTTAATACTAATTACAGAGTACGAAATTTCGGTATTAATATGACAATTATATTTTTGTAAAAGAGTAGCATTATAAGGTACTACCATTGAATTATTTACTTTAATAATTTCTCCATTTACTTTCTTATTATATTCATAATTTTTATTACTATTATCTCTTCTTTTATAATGAGGAAAACCATTTTCATCAAAATATGTAAAATCAATAAAGTTTTTTGGAAATTTTTTGGATCATTTATTATTTTTGTAATCGTAACAGGGTTTTCTGAATGTGGTCCATGTAACAATATGCTTAATGACTAATTCTCGTAGATTTTCGTCATCAGGTATTTCAGCACTAATAAATTTATCAATATCTTTCGGATTAAGAAGTTTATTTTTATAATCAAGAACAAACAATAAATGTGCATGAGGTAATCCTCTTTTTTGAAATTCAATAGTATATATATGCAATAATATTTCCAAATATATTACCACTTAAAATATCACTCAAAATAGCAAGTAATTTAATAAAAAATAAGCGTGCTACTATATTAGGTATATCAATACATGTAGTACCTGGAGGAAATTTTGCAAGAACTCTTTTTATTTCTGGCCAATTTGGATTGCAAGTTACAGTTATAAATAAATCTGGTCTACCAATTTCTCTATTAATAGTCATAGCATCTTGATACAATTGATGCATATGTCTGGGACTACCAATATGCGTTGCTGGCAAAATGAAAATATTACCTAACCTTTCATTATTTTCAAGGTTTACAGAATTATTTGAGGCACATTTTTCAACATGATCTATTAATCCTTGACGACATTCAACTCTTAATTGTTTTTGATTATAACGAAAAAAATTTAATCTATTATTTTCTATAATAATATAAGCATGTAAAAAATATTGTTGTGTTAAACGACCACAATATAATATAGGATCAAATTTAGAATTAATTCTAGACACAAGTCTGTAAGAATAATACTGTAAAGCTGATAATCTCTTAGAAGTATTTGAATTTTGTTTCAAGATTGGACTCCAGCCTAAATCTCCTGAAGGAAATAAAATAACAAATACCATCGGATCAACATGGAATTATAATTTATTTAAAATCACGCTTTCATGATTATCTGGTGAATTTTTTGGATAAACACGTAAATCGGCAATTTCTGGAATTTCATTATTTTTCGAAACTATTAATGCTGCACATTCACCAGTTCTGGGTGTGTTATAAACATTTTTATTCGAATTTATGCAGCGTGTGAATATTAAATTATACTCATCAATTTCACCATTATTAGTTACGTCATACAAATGTTTATATTTTTAAGCATACGGATTTTCTTTTAATATTTCTGATATTATTTTCATATATTCTAGTTCTAATATATTATTATTTTGCATTCGAATTTTATTAGCCGTATCATTATCATATATATAAATTTGACTGTATGGTGGATCAATTCCCTCTTTTGCTAAAATATTATTAGGACTACTATGACATACTTGACCATCAATTTTTAAATTATAAATTCCTTTTTTATAATCATTAAGAATATTTGCATTAAAACTTGCAAAAGCAAATTTATTATTATAATATCGTATAACATTTCTAAATTTGGTATCATATAAAAGATTTTTTAATTCATTATTATAATCACTTAAAGGTGGAAGTACAATTTTACCATAATGACAACTTTTTTTTGAAAATTCTTCTAACCAAAAAGCTGCAGAACAATAACGACATATAAAAGTCATATCACCGATATCAGTATAATCAACACTCGTTTTAGAAAATTTTGAAATTTTTTGATTTATCCTTCGTTTATTAATTCGATTATTTGGCATATTTAAAACAACATCTTTTCTTCTCTTCTTATCCAATCTTTCTTCTGTCATTGCTTCGACCATATCTTTATTCCTCTTCTTTTCCAATCTTTTTTCAGTCATACCTTCGACTATATCTTTACTCCTCTTCTTATCCAATCTTTCTTCTGTCATTGCTTCGACCATATCTTTATTCCTCTTCTTTTCCAATCTTTTTTTAGTCATACCTTCGACTATATCTTTACTCCTCTTCTTTTCCAATCTTTCTTCAGTCATACCTTCGACTATATCTTTGCTCCTCTTCTTTTCCAATCTTTCTTCAGTCATTCCTTCGACTATATCTTTACTCCTTTTCTTTACCAATCTTTCTTCAGTCATTCCTTCGACTATATCTTTACTCCTCTTCTTTTCCAATCTTTCTTCAGTCATTCCTTCGACTTTATCTTTATTCCTCTTCTTTTCCAATCTTTCTTTAGTCATACCTACGACTATATCTTTACTCCTCTTCTTTTCCAATCTTTCTTCAGTCATTCCTTCGACTATATCTTTACTCCTTTTCTTTGCCAACCTATCTTCGGTCATACCTTTAACTATATCTTGATTCCTCTTCTTTTCTAACCTTTCTTCAGTCATATTTATTACTTTATCATTTTTTCTTTTACGAAATAATTTTAATTCATTTAAATTTTGAACGTGTTTTCTCATATTAATAATTTCTTTATTTTTATTATAATAAGATTTATGGTAAAAATTTTTATGATCTTGTTTAAAATGATCATTATTACATTCCAAAATGTCATTTTGACCATACGATAACGGAGAGAAATCATTTTGATAAATAACAATATTTATATTATATAATGAAAGAAACGCTTGAATTTCTACATGCCCACCAAATGTTCCATCTTTTGACATTGTTTGTTTGTAATTATCTTTTTTTATTGATTCATCTCCGAGAATAAATAATCCAAAAAAAGACCAATTCTTTAAAACTTCATTAACTAATTTCAAACGTATACGTCTATGTTTCTCTTGGTCATTATATAAAAATTGTGCAAAACTGCGGAATAAACAATTACCGTCACCTTTAATATGGATTTTCACTTGTTTATCCATTGATAAAATAAAAAAATAAAAAATAATGTTATAAATAAATTTATATATTAAAAACAACAATTATTTAATTTTTATTAATTTCTTCTTTGTACCTAAAAATATGAATAATTTCATAAAGTCTTAATATTAAAAAAATTATGAAGTTTATGTAGTATTAAATCCACGAGTTGAAAGAATCCTCAATGAAGAGTAAAATAATGGTAATTGATATACATACTTGACAATTATTATAAAAATTATTATTTATTATACGAAAATTAACTATATATAAGTTAAATTTCCCAAAACTTGTAATAAATTTTACGATAAAACATAATAAATTTTATAATTGTCGAGACTAACTCTCGATTGTAATCGAGTGTTTTTTTATAATTGATTTGTAATTGAGCATACTCAATTAAACAAATTTTTGCTACAAATTTAGATATTCGTTGGTCACAAATATTCCTTTCTATCAGTTTGCGTATATACAAAATAAAAATCCTACATTTTGCTATCAAACATTGTAAAACGCAATAACAGTTGCCTTGTGGTAGCGACAAATTAACAAATGAATAATAATTCGACATCAACTAAAACTTTCACCAAATGTGTATATATGTGTAGGATGCGTGTTACCTCCCGCGCTTAAAAAGATATATACTAAAAATAAATCAAAGATTGGTGAGTCACACCACGTGGTAGCAAATCCACGTGTTAAATTGAAACGTCCTTATGTACCTCACGTAAAAAAGTGTATTGTTAAATTCTCCCTAATTTCTTCCTTTCACTCTCGTGTCCGCCTTATTTAATTGTTGGCACATTATATACCTTTTACAAAAGGAAGAATAATGTTCCTCGGATTAAACTTATTAACAATTTATCAAAATTATTATTGACCAATGATTATCCGTTAAAATTCATAAGACAAGCGGTACATTTTCGTATGAATAAAATAAAAAATAGAAATATTAACAAACAGACAAATCTAAACGTCAACCGACTTTGTTACATATCGCTACCTTATTCTACCACTTTTGACAAATTATCATGCATTTTACGTTCTTTTAACATCCAAACATTACCTTCAGTACAAAAAAGCTTCAATCTTATATTATATTAAAGTGGATCGACTTTTGGTCTCCGGTTCTCCGGTTCTCCGGTTTTTTAAAAATTCATTTTTATAGTTTCAAAGTTTTATTTTAATTGGACATTACACTTTTGGGCCTTACATTTTTTGGACCTTACATTTTTGGGCCTTATAAATTTTGGGCCTTACATTATTGGCAACGGAATTGTAAAGTTTTATTTTAATTGGACTTTACAATTTTAGGCCTTACATTTTGAGCCTTACATTTTTGTCCTCATAAATTTTGGGCCTTACATTTTTGGGCCTTATAAATTTGGACCTTACATTTTTGGGCCTTATAAATTTTGGGTCTTACATTTTTGGGCCTTACATTTTTGGACCTTATAAATTTTGGGCCTTACGTTTTTGGCCCTATAAATTTTGGGCCTTACATTTTTGGGCCTTATAGTTTTTTTAAACAAATAGATATCAACTACTATGTCGATATTATTACCAGAAAATTATCTTAATGACAATAATTAAAATAACATTTGATTACGTAATTAAAATTAATAAAATTTCAACACTGGAACATACAATAAATCAAATTAATTTTTATTGTTTATTTTACAAACTTATTTTTGCAAAAATTTCAAATTACAATTATTATGTTATTAAATTAAATTACAACTATTATGTTACAATTGTACTCTATTCACTTGTATATTTCATAAGATATATTTTTTTCAATATATCATTTTTATTGTTTATATAATTTATAAATTCAGCAAGTATTCATCGAAATCATCTTTAACAGAAAAATTAAATTATATCATTAAATATTAAATGTATAATTAATTAAACATTAGATAAAATATTCAAATAAATATTACTGTTTTTAAAATGCCATTTAGAAGATTTATATCCAATATGCATATTGTCACATATTATTGATATTATATATGTTATATCTGTAACAAAAACATTTTTATTATTAATTATAAATAAATTGACAAAGTCAAAACTTTACCTTCTAACTTAATCATTAAGAAATACTACTGCATTTTTGATTATTTCGATAGTCTTAATAAACTAATCAGGATACTGAAATGCAAAAAGACTTATTATATTTCAAACAATAATAATTTAAAATGAAAATAAGATAATTTTATAATATACCTTGTGACTTTAATCGTATGGAATGCCATTAGGAATATAATATTTTATTGATATAATATTAATTGGAATGCTGCTGCCGTTTGTTATTTTTATTCAGCGCTGCATTCATTGGAATGCTGCTGCCCTTTGTTTTTTTTATTCAGCGCTGCATTTATTGGAATTATGAGTGTCAAACTACTAGCAAAGAATTTGTGCAAATATTGGATGGAAAGTTTGGCCCTCTTTGTGTAAAGGTTGGCCCAGATTGTTTAAATGTTGGCCCATTTACAGAAAAGATTATTACAACATATTATTATTGCAATATTAAATATTATCAACGCAATTAAGTGCGCCTTAATTTAAGAAATTGCATGTGAAAAACAATTTTTTACTGGTTGAAAAATTTATTCCATAATCAATACAAAATGCTCCTAAATTGGCCAAAAGTGGGCTAAAGTTTGCCAAAACTGGAAAAATGTTCCAAATATTTCAATGTTGGTAAACATCGGCCCACTTTTGGCGCAAGTTGGCCCACTTTTAGCATACTTTGGAGCATTTTCATCGAAAATGTATTTCCACTAGGGTATGTATAATATTAGTATTTATAAAATATTAAATTTATATTAACTATATTTCATTCATTACATTGAAGCTACTTTCTTATAAACACTGTTTTCTAATAATTTATATTTTATTTTTTTCAGCTTTACAAAAAAATATTAATAAAAAATTTAAAATAATCGTTTAGAAAAATAAAAAAAATTATAATTATTATTAAACAATTGAAACAAATTATTAATATTATTTTTATAATTGTGAATCATTTTGTAAAATAAACCATTTTTATAATGGGTTTGACGGAAATAAAAATATTAGTTGTAAAAACGATTGAACCATATAGCGACGATGCTTCTATGTTAAATGATGAACACATATTAGAATTTAATAACATTCTTAAATCATGTACACCATTCAATATGCAAACAACTCTTTTAGTTCAAAAACAATATAATATTGACTCAGTTCAAATGAATAATTCAATTGTTATTTTCTGGAAAATATGAAAAACGTCATTGGATTTGTATGTATTACAATAATAGAACGATACACATTTATGATAGTTTAAATGCTAAATATTTGCAAAATAAACATAAAGTATACATCAATAGATTATTTCCAGATAGTCAACAATTGAAAATTGTTTATGAAACAGTGCAATTTCAAACCAATAGTTATGATTGTGGAATTTTCGCGATAGCTTTTGCTGTCTCTATTGTATTTAATTTATGCCCATGCAGTTTAAACTATGATATTTCCCAAATGCGTTCACATTTACTAAAAATATACGAAACACGTAGTATTACGATGTTTCCAATTTTACAAAATATAAACTATAATATTTCAACAATACCAATCAAAAGATACATGATTCATATTTGATCGTATTGATGAAAAAAAATTGAATTTCAATGTAGCAATAAGTATATGCAATGTAGAAATAAAAATAATAGAATAAAATTTTCAACAGAAATTTAATTCTGAACAACAAACAATAATGAATTTATATAATGTAACGGCAAACGGTCCACGCGAGACGAAAATCATACCGATCGCGTGAGTTCACCGTTGAAGACGCGTAAGGCGCATGCGCGAGCGCGTCAGAGAGCTGGTGTGCACGATACACCGGCAGTATCGTTCGAGTCTCGAATGAACGCGGTACCGCGAGTGACAAGAGGAAGAGAGAGAGAGTCGAGAATCATACGGGAGAAAGAGCTGACGGAGAGACAATTGGACGGAGGGGAAGGAGAGACCGAACACCGGGAAGTAGCCAACTGGATCGTTGCGGATTTCAAGTAAGTCCTGGCCAGGCGTGCGCGAGTGATCGCGAATAGCGTAAGCGCGGGTAACGACGGGATACGCGCGGTATCCCGACGGCGAGTCAAGCGAGAGGATAACCGCTCCCATCGCGTCTCTCTCTCTGCAACTTAGGCACGTATACGGCAAACCGGAGTGCTTAACACTCCGGCACGACCCTAACCGCGTCAACACATTTTACAGCCAGGTAACTCGTACCTGGCGAATCGTCCTACCTAAACGGCCAACCCGTCGAATCTCAACGCGAATAGCGGCGGGCGCACACACGTATTTTTAACCTGTTAACAGCAGGATAGTTGTTTACTTTTGAGCCAAGGAATAGCATCGCCTTGGCCCGACCTTGTACTTTTCATAATTTGTCATAGCACCGTTTATTTCTCGTGATCGTAATAAATTTGTTTCTTAATAGTATACCCGACATGGTATTTTATTAATATTCCAACGCACCTTATCCCGAAGGCGAATACCGCCATGCCCCGCGGGTGTCGTGCATTGTACTGCGCACGACACATAACTGAGTAGCCGAGTACGAGCATCGACGGAGGATAAGTGTGCACTAGGTAAGTGCACACATTGTACACAGGGAAGACGTCGTCGTGCGGAGCTTGAGGCTAGCTCGCACCACTTCAAGGACGGTTCTGACGATCGGTTAGCTGTCTGGTAAACCAGCTGATCGGTACACGGAGAATATTTCCTGTGCATTGAGGATATGCACAGGACAAGTAAGACCCTCCTGACGTACGAGAATAACCCTGTTACAATAATAAAGATAAAATCATTTCCGTTGATTCTATTACCCCAATGGAAATAGACTATGAAATACCATCTTATAGTTCATTTTATCAAAAAAATAAAAATAAACAATTTAATGATATAGAAATAAAACAGCCAAAAATAAAACAGCAAACTATGATAAAAAGGCAAACAATTAGCTGTATCGATATAAAAAATGAACGAGAAAAAGAAGCGTTGCATAAAAAAGAAGCTTATATGAGGAGTAAAGATAGTAATGACGGCAAAATAGAAGAAAAAAAATAAAGAGAAAACAGCAAACCATGATGAAAAGACAAAAATAAATAGTGACGAAATAAAAAATGAACGAGAAAAAGAAGCATTACAAAAACAACATATTTATTATAATGAAAATACTGATCAGTGTAAAAAAAATGAAAAGAAAAAATTAAATGGAAAAATATTAAACGAAAGTAGAAAAAATGATATCGATAAATTAGTATAAAACCATTTACAAAAAAATTTAAAAAGACGCATATGTATGAAAAATGACAAAGACATGGAAATACCAATCATTGCTTAAAAAATTAAAAATTCATGAAGGAAAATTTTTTAACGTATATGATAAACCAATTAATACTAAAAAAGGTATAAATTATAAAGAATTAAATAAACGTATTTTAATTAAAAATGAACAAAATGTAAAATTAGTAAGTAAATCCAAAATAATAGGTCGAATAGCAAATGTAGATTTTGATGAAAAAATAATTATTGAAAACAATTTAGGTTATATGTCTGAAACTTGTAAACATTGTAATACTAAACATTTTGTTTTTGAATATACACTAGGTAAAGAATTTTCTAATTGTTGTCACAAAGGAAACGTAGACTTACCGAAAATGCCTCCCTATCCGGAAGAATTAAAGCTATTAGCTACAGGAATATCGGAAGATAGTATTAATTTTCGCAAAAATATTCGGCTATATAATAATGCGTTAGCTTTTGCAAGCTTTGGAGCTAATTTTGATAAGTTATCTGGTAGTGGACCACAAATTCTTAGAATATGTGGTCAAATATATCACAATGTTTTTGCTTTACATCCAAATGAAAATGAAGCTCGAAAATATGGGCAATTGTATGTTCTAGATAATGAATTAGCTGCAGCTGAAAGAAAAAGTTTTAAAAATAATTTAGATACAAAATTAGAATTGTCAAGTAAATTAGATAGCTTAATTAGAAATGTTAATCCTTATGCTAAAGCTTATAAAATGATGTGTGAGGTAGAAAAAGAAAAATTAGAATATTAGAAGAAAAATTAGATAAAAATATATATATATATAATGAAGCTACTTGTAATGAAGTTGCAATGGTATTTGTAGGAAAAAAAAATGGACTGCCTACTTCAGAGCGGGATATAGTTATATATTCAAAATATGACAATCCAATTAGTATTCCTTTAATAAGTAAACACACTGATCCAATGACATACCTACTTATTTATCCAAATGGAGGATATGGATGGATGCCTAATATGAAATGCAAATATAAGAAAAACAATATTTCATGTTTGCAATTTTATAATTACAGACTTTCTATGAGAAATGGATTTAATCCATACCTTAATATGGGAAAAGTTTCTCAACAATTTACAATTGATGCATTTGTAAAAGTTGAACAATCAAGATTATATTTTGTAAAGAAAAACCAAGATATTTTAAGAAGCGATTATTATAAAGGCGTAATGGATTATTTACACAAGAAAAAAGAATCTGAAAATATAAAAATTGGAAAAATGTTTATTTTGCCATCAAATTTTGTTGGAAGTTCAAGATTCCTAAAACAAAATTACATTGACTCAATGAGTATAGTAAATCGTTACGGAAAACCTGACTTATTTATCACAATGACATGTAATCCAAACTGAAAAGAAATAACTGAACGTTTAAAAAAGTATGAAACTGTAATTGTTTTAGGAAATTGTATCGCCTACACTTATGTTATCAAATTAGATAAAAATTATAAAATTAATACTCCCGAAAAAATAGATGAACTCATAAATGCAGAAATTCCAAACGAAGATATCTATCCACGGTTGTATAATATTGTAAAACAGTTTATGATTCATGGACCTTGTGGAGAGCAAAACATGAGTTCACCTTGCATGAGTAAAGACACAAAAAAATGTACGAAAAATTTTCCAAAAAAATTTAATAACAAAACAACTTTTAATTCATCAGAATCCATTATATATAGAAGAAATGATATAAAAAAATCAATTATAAATGTAAATACCACAATAGAATAGCTGATAATCGGTTTGTTGTTTCGTTATACACCTTATTTATTGTTAAATTTAACTTGTCACATTAATGTCGAAGTATGCTCAACAGTCCAATGTATAAAATAATTATTTAAATAGTGTTATAAAGGACATGACTGTGCGAACATAAAAATACGTGACACAGGTATCAGATCAAAAGACAGTTCTAATTTAACTCATGATGAAGATATGAAAGCAATGAATATAATTAGAATACCCTCTACACGAACTTTCACATACATAAGATAGCTATTTACAATGAAGATGAACAAGAAGTGTATTTTAAAGAAGGAAAGAACAGAAATTTAAAATACCATTAAATTATGTATTTGATAATAATTCAAAAACATGGAATAAAAGAAAAAAAACAAAAAAACCTGTATTAAGCAGAAAGTATTTAGTGAATCCAAAGGATCGAAAACGATATTTTATAAGATTATTACTTTTATATGTCAAAGGAGTATCATCATTTCAGGATTTACGTACTGTTGATGATATAATTTATTCTACATTTTATGAAGCTTCTATAGCTAGACATTTGGTTAATGAAGATAAAGAATGGGACAGATGTTTGGAAGAAGCAACACAATTACACTTTCCTACTGCTCTTTGTGAATTATTTGCATATATTTGTATTTTTCACAATCCTATTAATGCAAGAGATTTGTACGAAAAATAGAAACACTTTTTTACCACCCAAAATATGAACAAAATGCTGATGAAAACCTAGCATTAAACATTATTGATAAGAACCTACAATTGAATGGATATTCTTTAAATAATTTTAATTTACCCGTTATATCTACATATCGGTTTGTTGTTTCGTATAATCCTTATTTATTGTTAAAATTTAATTGTCACATTAATGTCGAAGTATGCTCAACAGTCCAATGTATAAAATACTTATTTAAATAGTGTTATAAAGGACATGACTGTGCGAACATAAAATACGTGACACAGGTATCAGATCAAAGACAGTTCTAATTTAACTCATGATGAAGATATTGAAAGCAATGAATATAAATTAGAATACCCTCTACACGAACTTTCACATACCATAAGATTAGCTATTTACAATGAAGATGAACAAGAAGTGTATTTTAAAGAAGGAAAAGAAACAGAAATTTAAAAAAAAATGTAGAAACGACATTAACAGCATACTTAAAATTAAATCAAATCGATTCTGATGCACGAAATTATTTATATTCCGAAATACCATTAAATTATGTATTTGATAATAATTCAAAAACATGGAATAAAAGAAAAAAAACAAAAAAACCTGTATTAAGCAGAAAGTATTTAGTGAATCCAAAGGATCGAAAACGATATTTTATAAGATTATTACTTTTATATGTCAAAGGAGTATCATCATTTCAGGATTTACGTACTGTTGATGATATAATTTATTCTACATTTTATGAAGCTTCTATAGCTAGACATTTGGTTAATGAAGATAAAGAATGGGACAGATGTTTGGAAGAAGCAACACAATTACACTTTCCTACTGCTCTTTGTGAATTATTTGCATATATTTGTATTTTTCACAATCCTATTAATGCAAGAGATTTGTACGAAAAATAGAAACACTTTTTTTACCACCCAAAATATGAACAAAATGCTGATGAAAACCTAGCATTAAACATTATTGATAAGAACCTACAATTGAATGGATATTCTTTAAATAATTTTAATTTACCCGTTATATCTACATTTATAGAAGATTATGCTGATAAATCAACAACACATAACAAAAGTTGCACATTTACTGAAATAAACGTCAAAGTAAATTCTTTAAAAAATCATAACAAAGACATTTTCGATACTATCGTGCAACATTTAAAAATTGAAGACAAAAAAAGCTTTTTTATTGATGGACCAGGAGGAAGTGAGAAAAGCTGTTTACTTAATGTTCTAATAGACTATCTTAAATTCTCAAACATTTCATTTTTATGTGTTGCTTGGACAGGGATTGCAGCAAATTTATTACATAACGGGAAAACAGTACACACAACATTTAAACTACCACTTAATATCACAGAATGTACTATATGTAATATTAAATCTAATTCAATAGATGGTAAAAATTTAAAAGAAGTTCAAATTATAATATGGGATGAAATATCTATGACATCGAAATATGCTTTTGAAGCAGTCAATCGCCTATTTCAAGATATATGTAATAATAAAAAAATATTTGGTGGTAAAATGTTGGTTGTTTCAGGCGATTTTAGGCAAACATTACCAGTTATACGACATGGTAGTCGTACTGAAGTTATTGAAAATTCAGTTAAAAACAGTTACTTATGGCCGAATTTTATACGTATGACACTAAATGAAAATCTTCGAGTGACAGATAATGCCAATTATTTTAGACAATGGTTATTAAATGTAGGTGAAGGTAAACGTTTAAATATGTATGAAGAAGAAAATGAACTGCTTGAAATCCCTCTTGATTTAATAACAAAAGAAAATGATATCATTGCAGAAATTTTTGGAAACGAAATAAAAATAAATGATAAAGTTATATTAGCCTTCACCAACCACGACGTAATTGAAATAAATAATAAAATTTTGGCTATAATGGAAGGGCAAATTATTGAATACTTAAGTGTAGATACAGCAGAAGATGATAATGGAGAAAACTTAGATGTCATGTTACCTACAGAATTTCTTAATTCCCTTACACCTAATGGACTTCCTCTACATAAATTACAATTAAAAGTAGGTGCAATAGTAATTCTTCTAAGAAATTTAAATGTGAATGAAGGTCTTTGTAATGGAACAAGATTATTAGTAATAAAACTTATGAAACATTTAATTAAAGCAGAAATTATAAGCGGAAAAAAAATTGGAAAATTAGTTTTAATACCAAGAATCACTTTGTCACCATCTAAAGAAGATATACCATTCAACATGCGCAGAAAACAATTTCCCATTCGATTAGGTTTTGCAATGACTATTAACAAATCACAAGGACAGTCATACAAACAAGTTGGTATCTATTTACCATCACCAATTTTTAGCCATGGCCAATTATACGTAGCTCTTTCAAGAGCTAAAAGTAGAAAAAATTTAAAAATATTACTGTTAAACAATGCAAAAATAGAAAATGATACATTAAAAAATAAAATCAAAATTTACACTAACAATATAGTGTTTAAAAAAGTATTGTAAATGTGTAGACGAAAATTTATACACATTTTATATAAATTTTATAAATAAATAAAAATGGAAGTATGAAAAAAAACATTAAAATATTACAACTATTGAATGATTAAAGTGAATATGCAAAATAATTAATAATTGTTTGCGCTGAAAATCATTAAAATACAATTGAAAATCGGCTGCAACATATCATATTGTATATGACAAATCATTACATTAGTTATAATAAATAAAAAAAATGAAATATAAGAAAAATCCATTGAAATATTACTACTACTGAATCATTAAAATAAATATGCAAAATAATTGATAATAGCCTGCCGTTCGACAAAACTTACAGACTTCAAAAAAGAATCAGAGTTTCCCAAAATACAACGACCGAAAGTTTAATTCTTATAATAACGTATAAACAGGTATTTAAAATTATTATTTAAAAACTTAAATTTGTTAAAATTTTACAATTAGAACTATATTTGCATATATCATGTATAAAATATTTCGACAGAGCCGCCATTTAGATACAATCACTCACCCAACGTGCGTAAAAAATGATTTTCATAACACTCAATTTTATAATAACAATTACTATACAGATTCTATTAAATACCAAAATTTTTAAATATGCATTATAAAAACCATCACTTTGAAATAATACTACATTCACATACAAATTAAAACCATATATAACACAACGACAGTATTTTATACCACTTTATAAAAAATGTTACCACACCGCCATTAAAGAAAAATATAATTTATGAGAGTATATAACATGCTTATATTTTATGTATTCTGTAAACACATTATATTACATCAATTTATTTAAAATTACGATACCCCCCCAAATGGAAATTATTTTATGTGTGTGCATTTTAAATATATTAAATATATGGACATATTTCACTTTCTTTCTGAACGCACGCACACACACCTTCTTTATAATAACCTATAATGATTATTTTTACACAGACACAATATATATGTATACTTATTTTTTACTCTTTGTCATATTTATTTTCTTTCTGTATTTAATTCTATCATTATTAGCGTCAAAATTTAACAGTATACTTTTCTTTCCTTAACTTACATTGTTACAGCGAGCCCTTATTATGTTACTATTAAATGGATCATCATTGAAAAAATATATGATTCTTGAAATGTATACCTTACCAGCACATCCTCGCCGTAAGAGTCGAATACAATATTCATATGTTGGCTAACGCTGGAAGCATAAATATATTTTATGGAGCGTGTGTTACAACTATACACGAAAAATCTAAATGACTTCAGTACAACATGTCTTGGTCTGCAGAAACAACATCAGGTTTTCATCAAATACACTATCCAAGAGCCTAACTCTCATCCAATAATGTATAAATAGTTAATTAAAATTATCAAATAAAACGAAAACATTGGAAAGTCGACACAAAACATATGGAGTTCTCACACTCTTTTCAATCGTCTGTACAATAGTAGTTACATGTAATTTTAAAGAAATTTTGATTAATTTTAAAACTTTGGTAGTTAACTATCATATTTTGTCTATTTCTCAATTTTTTTTTACAAAAACGACATCTCAGTCACCACATTAATTATACCATAATCCTCTTCGCAATGCGCAAATTATCATTGTTGGTGTTAAGGGTAGAGTACGGTTATAAAAATATTTTTGTAATTATTATAAAATATTATGTGAAATGTCATGTTTATAAAATATATTATAAAAAATATTCTTTTTTGATGATTTTTAACACATTCATTAAGTAAAATATTAAAATATTATCAAAAATAGACTTAAAACAGGTGCAAATACAAAAAACTCCTTGCAGGATAAAAGTTGTCGAAGGGCTTTAATTCAAGAAAATTTAAATTTATATGCATATAAACTTCAACTTTACACAGCGAATTTGGTGTATCTATAAAAATGCAATTTCTGCCTTGATAAACCCAATTGGTTTACTAATTATTTAAAAAATGTAATGTTTTTCATTTAAAAAATGAACATAAAAATGTCACATTTAACTTTAAAGAAAAAAGGCTGTGTAACTATTTTACATCTAAAATAAGCACGATCAAAATACAACCGAGTGAGCGTTAGCGAGCGAGGTATCTGTTGCTAGTTCAATTATTAAATTAGGTAAAGACATAACAAATAAATTTGAACATACAAATATAGTGTATAAGTTTAGTTGTAAAAATTGCTCTGCTTCATATGTTGGTGAAACTAAACGATCGTTAAAAACCAGGATCAATGAACATAAAAAAAACAAAAATTCAGAATCGGTAGTGAATCAACAAGTTACGCTTTTTAAACAGGATTTTGATTGAGATGGTGTAAAAATTGTAGATAGTGAATGTAATTATAATAAGCGTCTTATTTCCGAGATGGTGCATATTAAACTTGATCGTAACAATATTAATAAGAAAGATGATATAAAATTTTTAAATAACTCTTATTTACGAGTTCTAAGAAATTTAAATGCCTAACTGTCAACGCTAGACGCTGCTTGTGTTTACTTTCGCTACGTATATAGTAACACGGTAATGTACATGAATTTGATTGTATATCCAACCATTGAACGTATCGATTTATCCGATTAAAGGTACATTAGTTTCTGTTTCTCTTGTCACTCAGTGTTTTACAGTGCGAAGTTTAATTTTGCCTCCATCAGATCGACTTATTATTCATATATAAATTTTTTTTATGTTACACTTGCTCTCGATAATTGTAACTTATTAATCTAACTTTAATCGGTAGACTTACATTGGCCGAAATATCTTATACCTACAATTTGTAATGAATTCTTAAATTTTTTATTTTCAAGATGATTAATATAGGAATGAAATGATGAATATAATTTAGTAGTCATATGTTGACGTAATAAACATTCGCTTTGAACTACATTGATTGATCTGCATATTTGGTGAATTACTCCTTTTGCAGTATGTATTTTTTGTAACAGTCGACCACTGCCACTTTCAAAAGTATATTACCAGTATGCGCCCATAACGATTCCCAATTAAGAACACGTGATAAGTGCAATAATTGGTGAATGTTATACGTCATGGCATTTTTAGTATAATATACTACTTCACAAAATACAAATTTTTTTAATAGTTCATGAGCAGTTTCTACGAAAGCACGATTAACGATATTTTGATTTAATAAATAAAATGCTTCTACTAATAAAGACCTATGTTGGATATAAATTAACAGACGAGGAAAGCTTAACATTACTGGAATGCTGTAGAATAAAATCCAATTTTCCCATTCACATGCTTTCCACCAATTTCTCTCTTTACTCCTCGGGATAATCGAGTTAATTGATTTGAAACATTTAGGTTTATAATTATATTATTAATAAAATTAATGTCTTCCTCACACAGCGAATATGACATGTTTTTATTTTAAATCCAATATGTTAAGAATTGTTTGTCCACGCCAAGAGAAAGGCAATGCATGTCATCGGGTACAAATCCATCAATAATATTAAAATTGTTGAGAAGTATTAAACGTGAAGGACTTTTCACTCCATAAACGGGAAGTCGACAGGTTAAGCTTTGTTCCACATGTTGTAATGTTTCATTTTGCGTTCTTTTTCTTGGTAAATTTTGTAAGGTATGTTTTATACTACCTCCTCGCATTGTTTCAATGTATTCGCCAGGATGTAAACACCAGTTGCATCCATAGTAACCATTAAATTGTATGAAACCCTGAACTTTCAAAGACAGATGTGCCATAATCAGTATTAAATGTAGCTGTTGCAAAATTTATCCTTTCATCCTGAGGTAATGACCTTAAAAATTGTTTATATAACAAACCGTCAGTAAAATCACCAAATATATTTATATCTCTTATCCTATCTTGAAATACCTCTTTTAAATGCTTTATATTTTGCTGAAGTAAATAAATTACATCATTATCAATATTTATAATTGTAAAAAAATCACAATATAAAGGACTTTTCAATAAAGTAACTTCATCACAAACATTACAGACGAGACTTCGATCCGTGTGGGTATATGGTTGAATATATGTTTTACAATTTGAACATTACCATGATATTCTATTGCTTCTTTTGAATTAAACAATTGATTAAATAAATAACGCGATTCTGGTAATATTTTTTATTGCAGGATGCAATTGATCAATTAAAAAAGATCAGCTGTTCTTGACTGACTTAGTTCATAGGTATCACTATATTTCAGAGCAGCTTGTAATAAGTCAGATTTTTTAAACGAAATTCTTATGTTAATATATACTCATCGCTGCGGATAACCTTTTTCAATTTTTTAAAATGTACACCTTCATCAGAAGAACTACTTGCATCACTGCTATTCCAATCACAAAATCGACTTTGTGAAGTAGCATCATCTGTACACCATTCATCGTTAAAACATCAGTTCATTATACGTAGAAGACGAATCCTAGACAAACATTGTAGCTAATTTTACTAAATTATAAATGAATAAATAAATTAATATCTCTCTATAATATATAAATATTTCGCCGCCGCCGTGTCTAAGAATTCAGAATTCAACATATATATATATGTTTTATATATATATGTCATATATATGTTATATATATATGTTATATATATATATGTCATATATATATATGTCATATATATATATGGGTGGTTCTCTGTGACATCGAAGATGAAAAAAATTAATATTGCTATAACTGTGGGAATATGTTTTAGAGGTATCCAGTAGTTCTCCTGAATTTTTTCAGATTATTTCTGGGCCATTATTTTAAGTTACAGAGAGTCAAAGTTGATATTTTAGCACTTTTTTGCATTATATGCCCATTTTCATGAATTTTTAGCTCCCAGGGGATGCATTTTTCACTAAAAACATAAGTATGACTTTTTTTGTAAAATTTTCCGAACTTTTCATTAAAAATACTTTTAAAGACATAAATGTATGCTGTCACACTCTTGTAAGCCATTTAAACCTTAAATAGTGAAAATCAGCAATTCTGCTCCGGACTCTGGTAACCTAATACTGTCTAAAAGATGTCTTTTTATAGTCAGAAACTGCCTAAAAATTTCCAGAGTGGGTCTAAATCATTAAGATCACTTATGGTCAAAATATCCGGGAAAAGTGCCCGAAATATTAATAGAAATGTATATTTGTTGCCTTATAACGATGAATCTAGTAGCATGATAGATGCAAAAAAATTTATGCACTTACCTTGGAATGGTAGAAAAGTATCTCCACTTGTTTCAGTATCCATCTAATCCCCTGTAAGCTGCTAAAAATACAATTATTATTATATAATTATAAAAAATTATTTTTTAAACATTTATAATGCTGGATTTTTAGTTTTACATCCCTTACAAGAATTATAATACTAATCTGAAGGATTACTATAAAAGTATCAACATTATTATTATTATTATTATGTTTATATATTTATAGTAATCCTTCAGATTAGTATTATAATTCTTGTAAGGGATGTAAAACTAAAAATTCAGCATTATAAATGTTTAAAAATTAATTTTTTACATTTGTATAATAATATTTGTATTTTTAGCAGCTTACAGAGGATTAGATGGATACTGAAACAAGTGAAGATACTTTTCTACCACTCCAAGGTAAGTGCACAAATTTTTTTGCAATGATCATGCTAATAGATTCATCGTTATAAGGCAACAAATATACATTTCTATTAATATTTCGGGCACTTTTCCCGGATATTTTGACCATAAGTGATCTTAATGATTTAGACCCACTCTGGAAATTTTTAGGCAGTTTCTGACTATAAAAAAACATCTTTTAGACAGTATTAGGTTACCAGAGTCCGGAGCAGAATTGCTGATTTTCACTATTTAAGGTTTAAATGGCTTACAAGAGTGTGACAGCATACATTTATGTCTTTAAAAGTATTTTTAATGAAAAGTTCGGAAAATTTTACAAAAAAAGTCATACTTATGTTTTTAGTGAAAAATGCATCCCCTGGGAGCAAAAAATTCATGAAAATGGGCATATAATGCAAAAAAGTGCTAAAATGTCAACTTTGACTCTCTGTAACTTAAAATAATGGCCCAGAAAAAATCTGAAAAAATTCAGGAGAACTACTGGCTGCCTCTAAAACATATTCCCACAGTTATAGCAATATTTATTTTTTTCATCTTCGATGTCACAGAGAACCACCCATATATATGATATATATATATGTTATATATATATGTCATATATATATGTTATATATATATGTTATATATATATGTCATATATATATGTTATATATATATGTTATATATATATGTCATATATATATAAGTGTGTGTGTGTGTGTGTGTGTGTGTGTGTGTGTGTGTGTGTAAAAATTAAATACATTAATTATTGCATTTTTAAGATAATTCTATTATAAATAGTAATGGAAAAAGAAAATTCAAAATTTAACAGTGACAAAATTAATACAAAAATTTATTTATTTAAGAAGAAAGTTTTATTACTCTTAAAGTACAAAATATTAATGACATAGAACTTTTGGCGATGATCGTTCGTCATTAAATAAATTAATTTTAGGAGGTGAAGTTCTATTTATAACCGTTTCAAATAATCCAAAATTTTAATAAGTTGTTAACTAAAATACTACAATTTAGTAAGTATATGTACTTTACTATTTTTGGTAAGTTAATTTTTCATTAACATTTATAATTATTAAAATATAAATTTAAGCTTTATAAGAATTCATATAGTTTAAAATTTACAGTTAACATTTAATATGTCTCTATTTTTTTTATTATTTTTATTCTGATTTTATTACTCTAAATTTTGGTAAATTTTTATTTATAAATTATAATAACTATAGCAATATCTTCAAGGTGTTGTGTGAATCTGTTTAATTTTTAAGGTGTCCATATGGTAGTAAAAAAATAATACAATTTTTAAAACATTATTTTAAATAAATTAATTACGAAAAACCTTTTTCGAATTAAAAATAGGGGGTTGGCGCGCGAAGCGCGCAGGGGGGCGAAGCCCCCCTAGTATATATATAGAATTACACGTAATATTTTACGTGCATTTTTCACATATTTTATCACATATTTTTTTTTCAACAGGGTTCTCTCTACCATTGTACGCCTTTTAAATTATTTTTAATGTAGATTTACATATTTTTATTTATCATACATTTATTTGTTTCTTACATAAAATTTTGAAATAATACGCGTTTAGAATTAGGTTGCAACGCAACAACATATAGACGTAGAATAAGCTCAGGTTAGAACGTTACAATATCCTGAAAAAGAGGAACGCAGCGAATGAGCAACGCTCTCTCGGGCATACAAAGCTATAAATAAATAAACAATTTTTTTTGAATAATTATGATTATCTTCCAAACTTTCTGCTAACGATTTATACGCAATTTCTAGTCTTTTTTATAACGTATTTTTCACTTTATACGCACAGTTCATAGAGCTGTGTCGTAGTATTTTTTATAGCAAATACGACATATGAACTTTAATTAGGTACCACTTTTGTTTGTACTTTGTTTATAACAATGAGTCAACTGTCAACTCTATCGTTTACCGACTGTGCCAGTATCGACTAACAAAATCGTAGACTCGCGTGCGAGCACAGAACCGACCAGCAGGGGTGGGTTTTCGACGAGACTAACAAGTATTCTACGGTATGTTGTAGAAAACTGTAAAGTATGTATAAAACGTCGAAAACTTTGTAGAGTACGTCGAAAACATAAAAAATAAAAGCAACCAATCACGTTCCGTGCATTCACGCATGCGCGAATACAAATATACGGGTATAATTTAAATTCTATAAACAAAACTACTTGTTACTACTTGTACAATTTATTAGCTTTGAACACTCTGCATTTTATGGTTTAAACTAATTTAATTATTATACATTACTATTATAAAAATTATTGAAGCGTTTGTGTTATTTTTTAAAGTAAACGCGATAGAATTATTATTAACTATTATTTATAATGTTTATAATTCCCTTCATTCCAGTAAGAGTGTTTTGGTCGACCTCCATGATCCATTATTTTTATTAAAAAACTAAAGAAATCAATCCGTCTGTGCGATGCCGGTACTTCCAAATTTTACATTAATATTGTTATGACGTTATGAGTGACGGCCTACGGGCGAAATGCGAATGGCGACGAGCGTAGAAAACATACGTCGATTATTGTAGAAAACCTCTCAAAATTTTCGACGGTATTTTACATAGTTTTCAACATGTAGAAAACTAACTTTTCGACAAACGGTTTCTACTTACCCACCCCTGGTCGAACAGTTGAAACACGGAATCCGGAACGGGCAAATTTTTTCGTAATATACAAATTAATTATTTACTGAATAATTATAACGAATTTCGCAATAAATCTGTTATCAACATAACCCGCAATTAAATTGTAAACGATTCGCATCGATTTTCTAAGCGTAGGCTAATTTACGATACGTTGAAATCGTATGTTTCACCATTTTCGCTACTTCAAAAGTTTTAAATTTTTTACCAAAAACAGGGAGCACCCACAATTTTTCTACTCGCCACTGTTAACATTGTTAATGCTTCCGCAATTAACGACATTTTTTTTATTACGAAATTCGCAAATTGTTTTCGGACTTCACGGAGCTAAAATCATGACATTGTTACTTGAATTGAGTGTATATAGAGTTACAGCGTGATAAGATATGTCATTAATATAATAACAAAATAAAAGAATATATATTATGATTAGTTCGTGGTTTTGCACATTATTATTTGTGCATCTGCAATATAGAAGTTGAAGGAATTTGCATAATAAAATAGCATTCACTTTTAATATTCAAATTGTAAGATGCCAACTCGTGCCGAAGACATATTTAAAGGGTTTCAAATGTATTTCTCTATTTTATTAATTTTCTAGTATATTAAAAATTTATTGATTTTAATATTTTTATTTTTATATAGTAACTGGATAAATCTGCGAGATGCAGATACTGGAAAAATTTTGTGGCAAGGCAATGAAGACTTGTACATGTCATGCACTACTATTACATTATACCATATTAATAATTTTCTATATGAATGGTTTTGCTTTCAAATATAGATCAGTACCGGATATTATTCATGAAGCTCAAGTACCAAAACAAATTTTGCGCTGTCGTGCAGTTTCAAGAGAAATAAACTTTAGTACAGCAGAGCCAATGGAAAGATTTCACTTGGAGCAGAAAGTTCTTTTTAAAGGACGATGTTTAGAAGAATGGTTTTTTGAATTTGGTTTTGTCATTCCAAATAGTACTAACACATGGCAAAGTTTGTTTCAAGCAGCACCAGAAAGTCAAATGATGCCAGCTAATGTTTTAAAGTATGTATTCTAATTAGTTATCATTACAACAAAAAACATTCTGTTTTATAATAATAATATTTTGCAGTGGAAACATGGTCATAGAAACCAAATTTTATGATGATGATCTTCTTTTAACAACTAGTCGAGTGAGATTGTATTATATTTAACTTGTTTAGTTAATAGAATATCTAACAAATTATATTTTAAAAATAAATAGTCATTTATGGATAAAGTGTCAGTCAATCTTTCATCTGGCTAAATATTTAATTTTTCATAGAATAACACAGCAAAATATGTAGAACTATAAAATAAATAACTGTATTTTTATTGAAATTATATATGCTTGGTATTATTTTGCTGAAAAACTTAATATTAACAATTATAATATGTGAAATTAAAATTTATTATTTATGTAATCTATCCAATGTCATATTATTTCCTATTACTATTGTAATCTTTAAAAATGTTAAAGTATTAATTAAGCTAGTTCTCTAACGACTCATGAATGAATTTAGTTTAGTAAGTTATAATAAATTGTAAAATTATTTTATTTATGTAAATATTTAAAATAATTAATTTGCATTTAATTATTACATGCTGTGAAGCCTGGATGAAATGTGTCTGGTAAAAGGGTAGAAATAAATAAAATTTCATATTAGGTGTTAAATAACTTTTGACTGGCTTGGTACATTTTTTTCTTACTTATTGTAAAGATGAGAATTTTATTTTTTTAAGCCTATATTTAGTTTTCAATGTATCATTTTTAAAACGATGAAAAAATTATAATTTAATAAATGACTTCCGTTAATTAACATATAAAAATGATTATTTTTAACAATTTTTTCTCTCTTATTGCTTTGGAAACCTGTATAAAGAAAAATTTAAAAACGGTACACTTTAACCCTTTTAGTCACGCAATTTAAGTAAATTGATTCAAAAGTGTAAATATAGGTTTCCAACGTATTTTTTAACCCTAAAACCGAATCTTAATGGCGATTCCATAATCTAAAAAGCATGAGAACGCCAACGGAAAGCATTTGAAGTATATCTATATGCATTCAAAATTTGTATATATAGATATACTTGCAATGTTAAAAATGAAACTGTCGGTTAATTTTGGCTTTCCCTTTCATTTCCCGAAAATCGTTTTTTTGCAAATGAAATATCGCTAGTAAAAGTAAAAGATAATAAGGCATGATTTATACGTCTTGGAACGTCTTTATACTTATTGGCGGACTCCTTTCAAAATTCTGCATCAATTTTGAAAAACATTAAAAAAAGAAGAAAAAATATCAAGACGCCCATATATGTCTGTAACTGAAGGGGTTAAGGGGATGCCGTATTACCGACATATTTGATTTTTCAAATTAATTCTTCAGTTTATCTTTTATTCCAATTGTGCGTGCATATAGATACATTCTACATGATTTGCAGATTGTGTGTCAACTCGCAGAATTTTAAAATTCGACATATTCATTTAATTAAATGAAAAATAGTTTGTAAAAACTGCAATGTCGGTAAACAGTTATTACAATTTTTCATTTAGATAAGGAAATGTATCGAATTATAAAATTCTGCAAGTTGACGCACAATCTGTTAATCGTGCAGAATGTACCTATGATCGCAAAATCGGGATAAACGAAAATCTCAACATTTAATTTGAAAAATCAATTCGGTAATTTATACTGTGTGGCATCCCCTTTAAGAGAATGTTTTATGTATCTGTCTCATTTTTACAAATATTGAGGAACAAGTATGTGTAAAAATACACTAAACATATATGTTTGCAATTTTAACTTGTTGCAAAAAATTTTATATCTTATAATTGAAGGATCACTGTTAGTCCGGGCGCCAGAAGGGGTTTCGTGTACTTTTCGAGATCCCCTCAGTAACTTTGACTTTCTATAGATTTTTCGATGTGCTGAATCGATTTTTTGAGGTTACCAGCCCGAAAAATGGTTGGTTTTCAAGCTATGTACCATTTTTGGTCAAAACTGATGATTTTTCATAACTTTTTGGAAATTCACTCAATTTTTTTTAAATCACTTGCTTTTAATAATAAATTCCAATTAAAAATAATTTGCTCATAGTAGTTTAAAATATATTTATTAATAATAGATAAATAAATTCGATAATACGGTCGTTTACACTAAGTTGCGTACTGTACTCTGCACTAATTGCACAGTTTTTTTTTATTATTCTAAGCTAAAAATTCTGAAATATAGTGCTTAACATTTTGTAAATTTATTAATTATATTATACTTATAAATTAGAATGTATTCCTACATGTATTATTTAATCGACAAGTGCAAAAAGAAATACATGGAAGACCTGACGAGCTACAACCACAGTACTTTGTTAATATATTTGGTAACAGCTCATCAAAAGTTGAAGCAGTATTATTTTTCTTTAATGTTTTAATTAAATATTTTTCAGCATGTTCAATAGAACTATTTGTATTTCCGAATCTAAAATACCTATAAATAAAATGTTTAGTTATTTATATACATTTAATTAAATTACATAACTTAAAAATAATATTAATTTTGCATTTATAATTAATTACGTACCATGTGCAAATGTCAAAAGGTGATTTTGAGGTTTAGCTTCTAAAGCACCATGCTTTGTCCCTATTTTACTTGTTTCCACATTTCTTTGCTAAAATACGCACCAGTAGAAATCATTTTGTTGTAGCGGTACCCACTTGTATCCAAAGCTCCTAATCAAATAAAAATTGATTAATTTAAAATATCGTAATGCACAATAACAACGATTTTTTATAATAAAAATTATTTTTACCTCCAAAGCTCTCTCTTCCCAGGCGGAAATGAAAAAAATTGTAAAAAATTAATAAAAATTAATAACTTTTATTAATAATATATAATGCCCAGATTTGAGACTGTAGAGACTTTTATAAACTATTATGAATTTTTATTACTTTTTATAAATTTATATTACTTTTTTCTTTTCTATATTTTTTTACCCTTAAAAAAAAGTAATAACTATTAATAATTTTTTATTTTTTTTCTATATAATCAATTATTTCTTATACTTTTCATAATAAGTTTTCATTACTTTTTTCTTTTCTGTGAAATTGTAATTTTTTTACCCAGAAAAAAGTAATAACTATTATTAATTTTTTATAACCATTATTTTTTTATATAATTAATTGTAATTTATACTTTTTATTACAGTATTTTATTACCTTTTATTATTTTTCTGTGAAATCGCAAGTTTGCATCCATAAAAAAGTAATAGCTGTTAATAATTTTTGTGAATCATTTTTTTATGTAATAAATTATATCTTCTGATTTTTGTTATAGATATTTACTGTTTTTTGATTTTCTAAAAAATTCTAAAATGTTATTGTAGCACTCATACACACTTATACGTACCCACTCACAGACACACATAAACATACTACGTAAATAACTTAGATGGTACTTTTTTATTTATCTTTTTATTGATCAGTCTTTGAACAAATAACATAGATAGTATTTCTTTATAAAACATTATAAATTATAAAGTTTTCTTTAAATACACAAACTTAAATCTTGTTAAATGCTAATAAACTTTTATAAAAATAAACTTGAATATTTTGGTATTAATCGAATATTAAATTACAAATCTTTGAAAAATTTTTAGGATTATTTATCGTTGTTACCATCTTCTAAATTTTGAATAATTTGATCCATTTGCTGTTCTTCCCTTTCATATTGCTCTTTATTTTTTAAACGAATTACTGCATTATTGATCACATTTCGATATTCTATATTTAAATTATTTAGAAAATCGTCAACTTGAGATACAGTTTTGTCCTTTGCTCTCATGAAAGCATATACCTTCCGTTCAATCACCATTCGTTTTACAGGGGACAAAACTTTCAAATGCTTTGTATTTTTCTGAATACGTACACATCTCTTTGAAAGGTTTTCTAATCCGTAAACTCTCTCGCTTAATAAGGCTAGACATTTGGAAGCATTTTTCGTTTTGAAATTATCAGCAAATGCTATAGGGTTGCAATGAACATTGTAGCCGAGGTGAACATTTCCATCGCTATCATATTGCAGCTCTTGAGCTTTTTGTTTATTGTAGTCATACATGTTGTCGTGCAGTTGAAATGGGTTGTATTCTAAAAAATGAAATTATTACACAAATACATATTTTTGTATGTAAATAAAACATGTGCTATGTACACACACACACACACACACACACACACACACACACACACACACACACACACACACACACAGGGGACTTCAATGCTTGGGCGACGGACTGGGGCAGCGCCAAGACCAACGCGCGTGGTCGCGCACTCCTCGAGGCGTTCGCTCTACTGGGGCTGGAGATCGCTAACACAGGGACAACCCCGATTTTCACCAAAGCCGGCAAGTCGTCCATAGTCGACCTCACCTTCGTCGATCCTAGATTGATGGAGGGAGGGGGACTCGGCTGGAAAATTAGCGATCGTTACACGGGTAGTGACCACCAAGCCCTCGTGTACCAGCTCCAGCTGACCAGCGGGAGGACAAAGAGAGCAGGAAGAGGAACAAGAGAGAGATGGGCACCAGCCACGTTTGATCGTGAGGCGTTCCTCTGCTCCCTTGAGGGGGCAAAAGTGGAGGGAACCGCCGAAGAAAAAGCACGAGGCCTCACAAATGCCTTAACAGCGGCTCGCGATGCCTCTATGGCCGTGAAGTTCAACCCTCGCGGCCGCCCACCAATAATCTGGTGGAGTGAGGACATCGCAGAAAAGAGACGTGAGTGCCTGCAGAAGGCTGCATCAAAGAGCGAGGGGAACACCGCGGTTCCAAAATCGTTCCGCAAAATACGAACAAAAGCGGAGGAATCTCAAGGTGGCCATCAAGGCTGCCAAGAGAAGGTGATGGCGGGAGCTATGTGAGGAGGTGGACCACGACCCCTGGGGCAGACCGTATAAAACGGTTATGAATAAGATCAACCCTGGGGGCGCTGTTGCACCCAGCGACCCAGTTTTTCTGGACCGAGTAGTCCGCCACCTTTTTCCAGAACATCGGAAAAGGGCAGCAGAGACGGGCCTGATGGCCACCATTGGTGCAGCCGAGTCGCCAGACATTAGTGAAGCCGAACTGAGGATGGCCGCTAAAGGTATTTCCGTCCGTAAGGCCTGGCCGTCAAAACAGCGGCGGTGAGTGCTCCGGGCTTGTTCCTGGACGCATTTAACGCATGCCTAAGAGAAGGTTGCTTCCCGGCCCAGTGGAAGACGCAGAGGCTGGTACTCCTACCAAAGGGAAACAAACCCCCGGAGGAGCCATCATCTTACCGCCCGCTCTGTCTACTGGATATAATTGGGAAGCTCCTGGAGCGGGTGATCTGCGCCAGGCTCGCAGCGGCCATCGGTCGGGCCGAGACCTCTCCGACAACCAGTTCGGCTTCCGAAAGGGTCGATCGACCATGGACGCTGTAGGCAGAGTTGTTGGTATAGCCACAAACGCCATCAATGCTGGTCGGAGTGCAAGTAGGCGGATGTGTGCCATCATCACCTTGGACATCCGGAATGCCTTCAACTCTGCCAGATGGGACGACATCATGCTGTCCCTGCAGCACTTCCAAGTGCCACTCTATCTCAGGGAGGTCACCTCGAGTTACCTGACTGACCGTACTCTGCTCTACGACACCGACGACGGTGTGCACTCCCACAACATCATGGGAAGCGTGCCGCAGGGTTCGGTCATTGGGCCCCTACTCTGGAACGCTGTCTATGACGGCCTGCTTAGGCAGCAACTTCCGGAGGGTGTCTCGATGGTGGCTTTCGCGGACGACGTGGCGCTAGTGGTGGTCGCAAAGAGTGTCGAAGAGATCGAATATCTCGGAGACGTCTCTATAGAAGTGGTCGCCACTTGGTTGAGAGACCACGGACTTAGTCTGGCGGCGGAAAAAACGGAGGCGGTGCTCGTCTCTCGCACAAAAAAGGAGAGAACTGCCACCTTCACGGTAGGTAAAGAACGGATACGGTCGGTGAAAACGTTGAAGTATTTAGGGGTCACACTAGACGCGCGGCTGTCGTTCAAACACCATCTCGCAAACGCAGGCTCAAAGGCGGCAAAGGTGGCCCGTGCGCTGGCGGGCATCATGACCAACATCGGGGGACCCCAGCAACCGCGAAGGTCCCTCCTTGCCTCGGTGGTGAGCTCCGTAATTTTACACGGAGCTCCTATCTGGGCTGATGCCCTGAACAGGCACAAGAGCTTTGGTGCTCCGTGCCAGAGAGCCTGCAGGATAGCTGCGCTAAGGTTGACCCGGGCGTACCGAACCGTATCTGACATTGCGCTCTCGGTGGTCGCGGGGACCGCCCCCTTCGACCTCCTGGCAGCCGAGAGAGCTGAAAGACACAGTGAGGGTGGGCGACGCCTAGAAGAGAACCGCTGCCACAACCGATGGTCATTGTGGACCGTAGAGGAGTGGCAGCGGAGATGGGACTCAGCCAGGGACGGCCGCTGGACCTACCGCATTATCCCGCGGATCCGGGAGTGGGCGAGCAGGAAACACGGCTTTGTCAGTTTCCAGCTTACCCAGGAGTTGACCGGGCACGGATACTTCCGTAGCTACCTATTTCGTATAGGGGTCTACAACAGCGCAGAGTGCCCGACTTGTCCAGGGGTGGACGAAGACGTGGAACACGTCCTCCTATGGTGTCCTCGTTTCAGGGAGGAACGGGACCAATTTCAAATCACTTGGAGCGGTCCCCTCACCCCTGAGGGCATCGGGGCGTGCCTGCTTGGCTCCCAGGAGGGATGGAACGCGGTAGTGACCCTCTGTACGTCCGTAAGTAGAGAACGTTCATGTGTACGTATGTTATGTTTTTTATATATAAGTACAATTCATTACACTGATTTTGTCACAATTTTACTTATTATTTATTTTACTTTTTTTATAGATTGAATTTGAAATTGATGCTGCTGTTACAGACTTTGTTGAGTTTCTTGATACTTTGGGTGCAGATTCACATGAAGTAATTATTTTTGTGCTTATTTATTGTCTATTTAATTTGTGATTAATATTCCGGTGGGAAATGTTCTGTAGAATCTTATAAAATATTATAAATTTTTTATAAATTCTATAAAAAATTCTATAGAATTTATAATATTTTTATGGGATTCTATGGAATTTTTACATAATATGTCAAGTACAATATCAGATTAAGAATAGATTTTCTTAGCTATTCAAATGCTATTTTACATGCTACATTGTTCAAAAATGGTTTATATTTTCATTACAGATCCGAGTAATTGTGTTCGCTTTTGAATGTGACAGATTAAATATACTGAGCACATACATGAAAATAATATAAATAATTTTAGCATGAAACAGACTTAAGTTTGACCACAGTGATGTTCTCAAAAATGTGCATTTGGACATTAATAGGATAGAGTATGGTCGCAAATGATAAAGAAAACTCAATTTCTTTTTAATTTAGAAACAAGTTTTAAATACTTTATAGAATGTGCGTAAATAATTTTTAATATTATAAAGTTTATGTGTACATAATTTCAATATCCATAATGCTCAGTTAATGCAACAAGTCATTTATATTTTAAAAATTAGCCGCTTGTTGATGGCCGTACAGACATGTGGTGCCACATAACACAAATAGAATAGAATAGAATATTTTAAACATTAAAGTTAAATAACTCCAAAACTATTGTTTATACCTCCAGAACATTCCTTGTAGGATAATTTTTATCGTAGCCTCCTGAAATTTTGCACAAATCATGAGGTACGTACGAATTATAAAGTTACACAGCGGCCTTTTTTCTTTAAAATTAAATATGACATCTTTGTCTTTTTTTAATGCAAAACATTACTTTTTTGAAACAATTATTTAAACAAATTAGGTTTATCACGCCAGAAATTGCATTTCATAGATACACCTTATTTGCTATGTAAAGTTGAATATAAATTAAAAATTTTTTCACCGGAGTCCTTCAACAACTTTTATCCTGCAAGGAGTTTTTTGTATTTGCACCCGTTTTACGACTACTTTTGAAAATATTTTAATATTTTTCTTAATTAAGGGGATGTCGGCCTCAGAAAATGGTCGTGTTTAACTAACATCCTTTTATAAACAAAAAATGAATTATACCTAAATTTTTCCAGATTTTTAAATCTATTATTTAATTACGATGTTTGGGTTGAAAAATTATGTCTTTTTTGACTAAAAATGACCGACCTGAACTTGTTTATTCAATTATTATTAAAAATTATTTTTTCTTAAAAAATCAATTTTTCACGCTCTCCCTTATGTTTTAAGCTATTATCCTTATGAATTTTTTCAGAATTATTATTTAATACTTAAAATATAATTTTTGTGTTTTAAGGTGTAGATCCCTGTAATCTGGGTCTGACATGTCCTTAATGGATTAAAAATCATGAATAAAGAATATTTTTTATAATGTATTTTATAAAGATGACATTTGACATAATATTTTATAAAAATTACAAAAATATTATCTGCACTCTATCCTTAATTGTATAAAAGTAGCCAAATTATTGGCAGCAAGTTTCATTGTCGTACTATTACTCTAACCAAAAATGGATCCTTTGTGCAGTTTTAATTGTTTAATTTTCGTTAAAATAATTTCAGCAATTCTTCAAATCTGATTATGAGGAGGAAAAAGAACGGAAGTATTTAAACGAAGGAATATGTGAATGCTTGAAAGTAAAAGTTGGAGAAGTATTGTTAATATTTATGAACATTATAAAGAAGCATTCGCTGAAATGGACGGTAATCTTAGATATATTTGTAGCATTGAATTATCTATTTAATAAGCCTATTTTTCCTGTTACAAAATTTATGATTAAAAAGTTATTGAAAGTGAAAACTAATTCATTGACGTACCACGTGATATGTGGTGAATGTGATAAATATTTAGGTAAATACTCGGAATTAAAAAACAATATAGTTTGTGAATGCGGTACAACAATATCGCCAACATCAATGGGATCATTTTTTATACAATTTGATATTACAGACCAATTAAAAAAGCTTTTTTCTAATCCACTAATAGTAGATAATGTTGAAGAAAGATTTAAAAGACAGAAAAAAAATCTAGCAATTTGGAAGACCTATATCATGGTATATCATTTCACATTAAGATTCACAATTATTTCACATTTTTTGCTTTAATCGCCAAAATCGGAAAATCGTCGTCTTATATCTTATTTTTATTTTGTACAAGGCTTAAGATAACTTACATATCAATAATGCAGAAAGATTTTGCTTTCTATCGTAGAGAAATTATTATAGAAATATAACAATAAAATATTTCAACGATATTTTTATGGTAACAAAGAAGTAAGATTTTTAATTAACAAGATTTTTTTTCCAAATCATAGTAAAATCTTGTCAATTTCATTAAAATTGTATAACTATTAAAAACACATTAGATAGCAAATCAAATAGCAGATCATCATGTGCAAGTTTTAAACATAATCGATAAGCGTTGCGAATAGCGTAGTGGATAAAGCGTTTGTACTTGATGCGTGCATACGGGGTTCGAACCCAGGTTAGGAAATATGTAAAAATTTTTTCTGCGATAAATATGTGAAAAAAATAATGTGTATTAATACTTAATAAATATAAATCAATAGCACGGCTCTTGAGATTGCAAATAATTAAGTTAAAAAATTCAATTAATTGAAATATTTTAACAATGTTTTGTAAACATTTCATGTAATATTTCTGTTATATTATGCAAAAAGATTACTGTAATATTTGACTATACACTGCAACGGTAAGCGAGTTACCGATCAGGTAAGCAACGCGAAAGAGGATACAGCGCGGCGCGCGCACGAACGCGCGAGAATCGTGAAGCTTCTACGTCAAAGCTCTCTACGACAGAGATACATACGTCACACGGTGTGACGTATGTCACCAGGTTAAGCAGCCGATCATATCCGGATCGGTTGCTCGTAATCCACAATTAAATAGATTTTAACTAATTCTTTTCGCGCTGACCTCGTGGTTATTCATCGGTACGACTCCCCGTCAATTGTTAACGTTAATTTATTCTTAATTTATTATTATTTAATTGTTAATTTAATAAATTGACTCGGCGAGACAATCTTTCTCGCCGATTAACAATAATATCGATTGTTGATAGTGTTTTACCGGTTATCGTCCTATCCTACGAATACCGCCCTCTCCGGTGCTTATTCTAGTTGGCAATTTTGGGCATAGGGCCCAACACACGGTATCTGAGTCAAACGTGGTATTTGACGTTGTTAACGGCATTGCACGGGAATCAAAGGGATTCCCGGCCGCATCGTGGGACTGCGCACTTACGGTTGGTAAGTTGGGACAAATTGGGCCTAACCGTGGGCCTTATATATCCCCAGTACCCACCCCGTTACAACACCTATTGAAGTAAGTATTTTTAAATATTTCATCAATATTTCAGAAATATTTCTTAAAAATTTCATTAAAATATTCTAGAAACATTAAGGTAATATTTCAGTGGTCCTATGCCAGTGTGTGTTTGAAACATTTCATCAATTTTACATAAATATTTCTTAAAATATTACACTGAAATATTATAATAATATTAATGTAATATTTCATGGAATATTACAAAGTAAGAAATTCGCGGACATATCAATATTTCAGTAATCTTTCATTCTAATATTATTGTAATATTCCGAATCTTAATATGAAATATTTCCGTAATATTGACGTAATATTCTGTGCTGTGTGGGTAGTTTTCTTTTAATATTAATGTACATTCACTTGATAAGGTTAAAATTCCAGTAGAAGTGATGAGTACTAGCAGTGATTGATTTGATATTTTTGATTGGATATTTTTATAAAACGATTTGAAACTTTTCATAACTTTTCATAATTTTACATTAATAGTATATTACATACCATGGCCAGTAAAATAAGAAATGTTTCAGATCACATGTAATTGTCGGCCGAGGCGAAGCCGAGGTGGACGATCATGTGATCTGAGGCTTTCTTTTTTACTGGCCAAGGTATGTATACTATTTTTCTGCTCGACGTTGCCGTTTTCCGGCTTCGCCTCGGCCGACAATTACATGTGATCTGAAACATTTCTTATTTTACTGGCCATGGTATGTAATATACTATTTATTGTATGTTTGTATTAGATACTAATAACGTTACAAAGCATTTTGAGATTAATTATACTTAAAACACATATTCGAACCCAATAATGGATTACGTATCCGTACAAGTCTTCGAAGATATTTTTAGCTCTGTCACATAGTATCTTGAGGTACATTCATCCTATTGACTTTATTTATTTTATAGGTTTTTAGATTCCTTATGGTATGAGCGAAACATAATTTGCATCAAATACTATACAAAATAAAAAAGTTTTAATAAATTACAATTTCCTTACATAGTTGAATATTTTGAATGAAGGGTTAAATGCAGATCATAAAAATTTCGTAAGTATAGACTTTTTCCAGAAATTAATGAATTAAATGTAATTTATACATTACAGCGGCAGCAAAAAAATTTTAATTCCGGATTATATGCTATTGCCTTTGCCACATTAATTGCATTTAAAACTTCTCTGTGTAATCTGGTATTTGATGTAAGACAAATAAGATAACATTTATTAAATATATTTATTTAAAATGAGTTTAAAGTGTTTTCTATAATATGAAATAAATCTAATAAATTTATACATAAAAATTTAATAGTTAATAATAATAATAAAATATTGTATTTACATTACGGAAAACAATGTGAACAAATTCTAAATTTAGTAGACTATATAAATAATTGCAATAATAGAATAGTACCAAAGAAAAACATTAAATAACTGATACTGCAAATTTGGCTATAAACTCTTACAAGAATAAGATAACTAAAAAATTCAATGTATCGCAACCTAAAAAAATAATAATAGAATCAAAGATAAAAAGAATACAGTAAATTAAAGAGGGAGCAAGTATTACTAAGATAAAATTACAATACACAAAAACGTATGATACTGCAAATGAGGAAAATGCTTTAATTAATTCGAAAGAAAAACAAAATGAGATAATTTCTATAGAAAATTAATAATAAAACAAATGAAGATATAATTAAACATTGTGGCATGAGACTTTTAAGTGTTGAATAAAAAATGAAGCGGGCGTCGGGTCTTGAACTCGAGCTCCTTCGGATCCGAAGGCGTTCACGCTATAACCACTGCGCTACGTCCGCACTGGTTGTAGCGCCTGCTTTTTGCTCTTATATGCTACCGATACCGCGCCGCCTCGCGGTGTCGGTAATGCTGGCATCTATGACAAGTGGATTAAGTCCACCTTGTTACAACAGAAATTAACTAAAATTTGTTAAACAAAAAAACAACACGTATACAGAAAAACTGAATAATAACGAAAAATTATTATTAAACAACAAAAGAGAATTGTAAAGAGAAAAAGATAACAAAAATGAAAATTACAAAGAGAAAAGAGAAAATATTTCAGCCCAAAATAGTACATTACGATACCAGTGGTATAAATAGCCTACTATTTAACGACGTGCATTTAGTACCTGAGCACAGCGAGGTCAATAAGCCACGCCATGTAATACAGTTATGTCAGAAGTATCGTACTATATTTTATAGCATCTGCTGATATAAATCCGTTGTCGTAGCGAGGGCGAAAATCACGGTGAAATAATGGACTACTTATGCCAAGGATAGGCGTGACTAAAAGGCGGATTTATACCACGCAGTTCTATAAAAAGTATAATAACAATATGGAAAAAATTTTTTTCCGAAAAAAGTAAATCACAACGAAAAAAAGAAAAATGGGAATTGCAAAATAAGAAGGAATCAGTAAACAATAAAATTGATTGGAAAATGCATTAAACAACATAGTTACTTACATTAAATAAATCTTTCCGTAATACATTCTCTAGATAATTATGGAAAATTAAAAAAACATATTGCATTAACTGGAGCGAAGTTCATACATAACAAAATACGTAATTAAAACAAAATGAATTTAAACGTTCGGTGATAATATATATATAATTATAATCCTAATATAAGGTCTAATACGTCGCACTCTGGGTGGTGGTCTTTCCCACCGCTAGATGGAGACGACTTTACTCGTTGGAGAGATTGTCGTCCTCCTCTATATATATAGCCGCATAACATCTTGCTGGCGTCGCAGTTCATCTTGCGACAGGCGTCTAAGGTATGATCTCCAGTTCCTTACTGTGGAGTCCAAACTGGGGATCGAGGACGAAACGCCTTTAATTTTTGTAAAAGGCCGTTACTCTGGGAAATTCCACCAACCATAGTGGACAAAGGGTATAATGGGCCTGCTTTATTCCAAAAATAAAGCATTTAGTTCGAAAAGACCGATAATTATATATAAAATACGTAATATTATTTCTTACATTCAGTCGTATTAAGGTAATTTCTTGATAAATTTAGCGATTAATTTACCAAGTCTGTTACATTATATTATTTCATGTTATCCATTAGTGGATTTGTCAGATAAAATATAACATCAATCTGTAATTAATATAAAAAATCAGAACTTTCTCACCGACACGGTGGCGGAGTGGCGGAAGCGCACCTCGGCCGGTCATGAAAGTTAAGCAGCACCGAGCACGGTTGACACTTGGATGGGTGACCGTTCTCGGACTTAGCTTAAATGATCGGTTAGGTGTTTTTTCACATTCCACAACGTGAGCGGGAGGTGTGAGACATTCGGTTTCGGTGTTAAACTACGCAATGTTACCTTGCCACCCAAACAGAATTGTTCTCGAATGCACCGCCCTTCTCGGAGGAGGTTTTCCTAATAGGCATTTATCCCACGGAGTTTGGCCACAGGTTTTCCCTCTCTCCACGGGCATAACCCCGGGCGAATGCGAGAAGGTGGGGTATCGGGGGGAAAATTGGAAAGAAAAAACAAAAACAGGAATAAATAAAGGTGTAGCGAATACGTACGTAAAAACCCGAGAAGAGTATACGTGGAACCTACCAAAATTATTTTTATTATAATCAGAACTTTCTCATCGAAACAAAAGTGGCATCTCCCTTCATTCTCATGAGTAGTATGTAAGCAGGTATAGGGAGTCATTACAAATGACGTCATCAAGGTCACACGTTAGCTTACTTGTTTGTTTATATAAACAAACAATTAAGATAACATTCTGGAAATAACATTCCTTTTTCAAGGTCATTCAATACCCTTCTCAGCCAATAATTAAATGACCTTGAAAAAAGGAATGTTATCTTAAGAATGTTATCTTAATTGTTTATATATAAACAAACAAGTAAGCTAACGTGTGACCTTGATGACGCCATTTGATATATGCCCCTCAATACCTGCTTGCAGTATTTTACTATAAGGTTATTGACCTTGTAAGGGAATGTTATTTTAAGAATGTTATCATATTTGTTTTGTTATATCCTTGAAAAAAGGAATGTTATCTTAAGTGCTTGTTTATGTAAACAAACAAGTAAGCTAACCATGACCTTGATGACGCCTTTTGATATGCCCCTCTATACCTGCTTACAGTATTTTACTATAAGGTTATAGACCTCGTAAAGGAATGTTATTCTAAGAATTGTTATCTTATTTGTTTTTTTTTGTTATATAAACAAACAAGTAACCTAACACGTGACATTGATGACGTCATTGTTCTATAGTGTATCACCATACTTGTATACGGTGTTACTCGTACTCGTCATCAAATGTCATCTCAAGTGTGATATCGTCTCGCTATATATGTTGATTTTTTTTCTTTTTTTATAAGTTCTCATTTCTCCTACGGTCATTGAATCTGTAAAAATTAGGTTACTCTATTTCAAAATCATGCCATAATTAAGTACATTTTTTTACTCACTTAAGTAAGTCTCTTGTATCCTTGTTTGTTTGTAACAAATGCACAGTTTTTAAAATAATGATTTGATTTTGTTTTATCTTTTTCCTTGGACTTCTTTTCTAATAACGGTTGCCGTTCTTAAATTGTAAAGTTGTAAAGTTTATAAAATTGAAGGCCATAAAAATGCTACAAACCATTTGAAAGGTATTGCTCCAAGCTTTCTTTTAGACTTTTGGATAAAAAAATCAATTGTGGCGCACTTGCACTTTTTTCAAGTTGAATATTGGCATATAGTTTATATAACATTAACTTGAAATTAGAAATTCTAACCCAGAAGAATAAGTTCTAGACACAATTAGCAATGAATGTTACATATAATGTTCTATAGTAAAAGATGATAGATTTTGAGTTAAATAGTGGTAAACCCAGCTGGTGTTGAAAAAAAACTGAGATTAGAATAATTTTTGAGCAAATAGATTCCAGTAACTAAAAATTTTTTTCTGTATTCTGAGAAATATTTGCAATGTGTACCCAAAATTTGGTGCATATTAAAATTTTGATCGGACCACGTCGTGTGGAACATCCCATATAGATTTCATAATTTCTAAAAACCTAATTTTTCCTCCGATATCTGCACTTTCTCAAATTTCGACTAAGATTTAGACCACTATTTCATTTTCATAACTATCAACTTAACAGCAATTTACAACTGGATACAAATTAAATACAACTTTGCAAAAACTAACTGGCAAACATTTAACAGTTACTTTGACGAAAACACCCCTACACTACAAGACATAGACACAAACGACGAAATAGACACAGCCATCACTGACCTTACGCAGACTATTTACAAAGCAATAGAAATTTCCACACCGTTAAAGGAAAATAAAACCGGTTAAATGTATTAATCCGCGAAAACCGTGAAAGATAAAATCCAATTCTTAAAAACCATATTAATTCAATTCGGCACATAATAAACAACAAAATAAAAAACTTTAAATGCGAATCGTGGAAGAACAAAGTAAAATCTGTAAACATTAAAGACAATAGTTTGTGGAGAATGACCTAGTCTTTACGCGAACTCACACTAACATACCACTGTTAAAAGATACAAATAACCAACTTAAATATTTGTCACCGGATGATAAAGCTAACCAGTTAGCCGAAAACTTTGCGAAAACCTTCACATCGCATAAACTGCCTCTTAACAATTTTACTTTTACTGCAGAAACGGATAAAATACTTTCAAATTTTCTAAACAATTCTAACAATAACTCTAACCCAATTACACGGATGATTTCATTCAACTTAAAAAATTTCTTGAATGCGCGAAAAATAATAAAGCTGCGGGTCCGGTTACAATAAGTAATTTTATTTTGAAAAAAACTACATTATATTAAAGTTATCTTTTTAAGCGATTTTGTAAAAACTCCCTAATTCTTGCGAAAAATACTTAAAACATATATATTTTTTGATAAATATGTGTTACCTAAGTTAATGCTTCATATTACTGACAAAAAAATTATTATTATAATTATTAAGTGATATTGAAAAAAAAACGATAAATTATAATCTCCGTCCGTCCGTCCGACAAACATCATCTAGGCGTGAGAGTGAATAAGAAAGAGCGAAAGAGACAGTGAGAGAAAGAGATAGAGAGACAGATAGGCAGATAGTGAAAATGAGAAAGAAAGAGAGAGAATGAGAGATAGAGAGAGAATGGGAGATAGAGAGAGAGAATGAGAGATAGAGAGAGAATGAGAGATAGAGAGAGAATGAGAGATAGAGAGAGAATGAGAGATAGAGAGAGAATGAGAGATAGAGAGAGAATGAGAGATAGAGAGAGAATGAGAGATAGAGAGAGAATGAGAGATAGAGAGAGAATGAGAGATAGAGAGAGAATGAGAGATAGAGAGAGAATGAGAGATAGAGAGAGAATGAGAGATAGAGAGAGAATGAGAGATAGAGAGAGAATGAGAGATAGAAAGAGGATGAGAGATTTGACTGATTGATTAACATGTTTATTGCAACCAGTGGGGTATAACCCTATGGGGCTGAGAAGCAGATACAAGATGAGTTACAAATTTAATGTTACAAACAGCAGAATTACAGGTTCAATAATAATTAATTATCTAAAGATAAACTGTTATATAAGAGTAAGGCGCGTACTAATACTAGATTACAAAATTTAAGGTTACAAATAGTAAGGTAATTAAATATAAAATGTGTATAAATAATAAAATCACAATGTTTAGTAAAAGTTAAGCGATCTCTGATGAGATGATGTCGAAATTTAAATTAAATTGAATTTAAATTTAAATTTAGAGTGAAATGCCCTCACGAATGATTCGCTCGCTCCAGTCACACCTGTCCCTATGCGTGAGTTCACCTAGTAGTGATGACTTAAAAGTTTGTATACTGTCGACTGCAAAACTTGGCTTGGGTAGAGAATTGATAATGTTCGACGCTGTGATAGTGAAGGATCGACGCATTGCTTCAGTTTTTGGGACAGGGTAAAACAGAGAGCGAGGAGGAAGACGCGAAGATATACGATGATTGACATCTCTACCAATAATAGAAAAACGATTTGCTAGGTAGGTCGGGTTTTTGTGAGCTATTACTGAGTAGGCAAGGGAGGCTAATAAATATTCACGACGCCTTTTTGCGGAAAGCCAGCCAAGTTCGTGCCTGTAAAGGGTGACATGTGCCCGCCATGGAATAGAACCATTATGAAACAGCGAGTTTCGTCAAGATCATGGAAGGCGACAGACATGTAGTCAAAGTGTGGGAAGATTAGGCTTTCTACCAACATTTTGCAAAGACCTTTGGATAATGCCCGACGATGAAAACGCAGCGAGTGGAGCAAGCCATTGATTTTACGACTCAAATGCCGAACTTGTTTATCCCAGCTTAGTGATGGATTAAACACAAGCCCAAGATACGAACCTTGGACGAGTATGGTAGGTTAGAACCTAAGAGCGTTACACTAGGTAGATCAGCAAAGTTTAACCTACTAATGAAGTTTTCACTACCTAAAATCATGATTTTGGTTTTGCTGCTATTTAAATCAAGACCGTTGATTGATGACCAAAATGCAATTTCATCAACATCTTGCTGAATCAGAGAGATAGCAGAGTTCAGATCGCCAGGATGACAATGAAGGTAAATTTGCGTATCATCGGCAAAAATCATGTACTTAGAATGGTGAATCATGCTGGGCAGATCATTAATGAAAATGGTAAAAAGCAGTGGTCCTAGGACGCTTCCGTGAGGAACACCAGTAGGCATGGGAAGCCACGCAGAAAGTTTACCTGAATCATCGACAACAGACTGACATCTACCCTGAAGGTAGTTAGAAAACCAAGAAACAACTCTATCGGAGCAACCCAAGTTTCTTAACTTAATTAGTAGCAGAAGATGAGGGAGCTTGTCAAAAGCTTTTGAAAAATCAAAAAGAATCAAGATGGTTACCTGTCTGCGATCTATAGCCCCACGCACATCCTCCAATACTGCTAGTAAAGCCGTTTGAGTACTATGGCTCTTTCTGAAGTCAGCTTGAAAGTCGTCGATTAAGTTTTCAGAAGATAGATACTGAGATAGTTGCGAATGGACAATCTTTTCAAGTAGTTTAGAAACTTCAGGCAGAAGAGCAATGGGCCTGGTATCAGAGGGAGAGGTAAGAGAACTCCTTTTGGCCAGGGGACATAAGATGGCTCTTTTCCAGTTGGATGGATAAGCAGCTGTACTGAGGGAGTAATTGAAGATGGCACAGAGTAAGTTCAAAACTGATGACGACGTTAATTTTAGCATGTGTGCGGAGATTTTGTCGAGGCCCATAGATCTAGAAGTCGAAGCATTTATAGCTTTTAGTACCTCACCTGTACTAACAGATGTAAAATCAAAGAACGTTCTTTCAGGGCTTATTGAAGTAGGCAAAAAGCAGTCAATGTCACGACGAGAGAGAGGGACTGTGATCTCAGATGCAAATGAGTAGTGCTTGTTCAGTTCGTCTGCAGTAAACAATGTAAAAGGTGATGGGAATTTAGAACCTGAAAGATTAAGGTTTCTGATTATTCTCCATCGTGATTTTGTATCGGGTGCCTGACTAATTTTATTGGCCAGAAACTTATTTTTGGCTGTATCAAGAGCGTTACTAATTTTGCTACGTAGTTGTTTGAATGTAAGGAAAGCGTTTGAGAAACGGCCAAGAAGGAGTGACGCCTTGTAAGCTTTGTCTCGTTCATGCATCAAGACTCTGATTTCCTTATTAACCCATGGTTTCCTATTTTTAGTTACAGCACTGGTCGTAGTAGGAGCGACTGCATCAAAAGTCTCAGTGATAACTTGCTCAAAATTGTCAACAAGAGAGTCTAAATTTGACAAATGTTTGTTATGATTAGTGATCATATTTGGTGGCGAAGACCCTTTGTGGTCATCCTTAAGAACTACATTAAAATCTACATTATAATCTAAATCTAATAAGGAGGCTATTCTATGGTCGGCAGCTAGCTTAGAAAGGTTCGAATTTAACTCAATACTCAACATTTGATTGTCTACATGGTTTAGGCGTCTAGACGCGAAATTCCTTCTATTCCTTTGGACTTGATGCGCTAAATAAAGATCTAGCTTGATCAGATCGTGACCTGCAGCAAATGGTGCATCAGATTTCGCATAGTTTCAACCAAGTATGGGACAAGTTTGTACGGTCTCGGTAGACTGCATGATGAGTACAGTCTGATGGAACGGGAAAAAGACCCTGGGATTCAATCTCGTTTCGTAGGTACGAAGAGTCAATACTGTCGGCTGCCATATTAATGTTGATATCTCCAGACGTATATTAAGTTAGCGGGCCCACTTGCGAATTTTGCAACTTTTTTCTACCAATTAATTGCCGCAAAATAGCCGCAATTTAGCCGTTAAATTATTATTTTTGCCGCTTCTTTATTTTAAAAAAAACCGAGGGGCCCGCTAATTTAATATGAAAGTTAGCGGGCCTCACATCAGAAAACCGTTACCAATACCAGTGGAGTAATCGTACTAGGACCAAAAATTGCCGCTTTTTTAGCCGTTGAAGATTACCTAAAAATATATAAGTTTTATCACGTTTTGACAGATACTTTAGAGTATTAAAGTTTTAACGCAATGGGCCCGCTAACTTAAAATGGCTGCCATTACGACACAAATTACCTTATAGTAATCTTCCCATCACCAATAATTGCCGCTCTTTATGTATTATTTTGCCGTCGATACACTTTTTTAACCCATCATTATTAACAATGTTACTTTTTAAAAAAACTCATTGGGATCCCCAACTTAACATGAAAGTTAACGAGCCCCACGTCAGAAAACCGTCAGAAGAATTTAAAAAAAAGCATGATAGGATTGTTACTACCTTTTTACTAATTACTACTGATGCATTTTAACACCTAGTTTGGCCAGCTTAATGCTTAAGCTAGCCTTTTTTTATTATTCGGGTTCTAATAGGGTTAGAAAAGCCTGTGGGGTCAGTCAGCGCAGGAGAATGAGGGGTTACGAGAATCGGCATAACCAAGGTTCAAATCATCTGGCTCAAGAAAATAATTTTATTTCCTAGTATATTATAATATATAATATTTAAAAATCTAAATTAATAATTAAATAAAAATATAAACAGTTGATATTAAAATAAATAAAACCTTAACCTAAAGCCCCCCATC